>BLFN01000290.1:6850540-6856229 GCA_014634225.1 Acropora yongei
TGGAGTCTTTTACTGAATAGTTTTCAGTCCTGCGCGTAATCTGACGGGCGTTCGCAGAGAAACACGATCAAAATGTCTTTAAGACGTCTCAGATGAAAAATATGTCCTAAGGAGGCTCAAAGCAGTTTCCCTATATTTTTTGGCACTTATTGTTTGTTGGATCAATACAACCATAATTTTCATTTGTTGCTTTGATAATGGTGTAATACAAGTTCCCAATAGTAATTGAACAATGTAAAGTATTTTACCTGACAATAACGTACCACAGGAACACTACAGCCACTTTAGAAACACCCTTAATTTTAGCTTTATATATGTGCCTGCAACTCTAAAATGAGTTTGGTAGCCGCCACCCCACCCCATTTTTTTTATTATCGAATTGCAATCACCATATCAAGATTTATATTTTGCAACATTTTTAAAAAATCTGTATTGTGGGTTCAGAGCTTCCTTCATTTTCTGATAATTTAAGATAGCCCTAAACCTATAATACTGATTTTTTTTGAAAAAAAAAACTTTGCAAAAAGATGAACCTTGATATGCTGATTGCAATTTGATAATAAAAATTTGGAGGTCACTGAACTCATTTAAGAGTTATGGGCACATAAAGCTAAAATTAAGGGTGTTTTTAAGAGCTTATAATGTTGCTATGATAACCTTTCTGATCACAACTTGTTGAGCAGTGATTGGGCATTTATTCAACACCATTTTCAAGGAAAGAAATGAAAAAATGTGGTAATATCGATCCATCTCAGTATTAGTGTTAGTGAAAAGAGGATACCATTTCTTTCTTAATTTAAGATAAGAGTCTTAGATAAGTAGAAACTGAGAAAGACAATAGTAGTGCTGTTTGAAAGAACTCTCTTGCTTTCTATTCCAGCACATCGCCAAGCTCTACAATACATGCTGAAACTTCACCATTCGAGGAAGAGGTATTCGAGCAAGAGGTGATTATTTTCTAGTTTTTTATTTCCATTCGGCTGGTACTCAATGGTGAATTTTGGGTAGGGAACAGTCGCCTAGGCCCCTTCCTTGTGGGCAAACATTCAAATGGGCCGAAAATATGCAGTGGTCATGTCAAGTCCAGAAAACTGTAGTTTAAATGCAGGGGGCAACAATCCGATTTTGGTGGGTCGTGCTTGAAAAGCACTTGGTGACGAAAAATTTAGACTTTGGGCATGTGAGTAGTCGGTGGTGATAAGTTTACATTAATGACTTAATTTGTAAGGGAAGTCATCATGTCAATTGCTGTTAAGATTCAAAAGAGTAAACGAAAGCCCGGTGACTGATGATGCACTTTTCACATGACTCTTTTCGAAACATCAGCGACCAACAGCTGTTGCCCACACTTGTTTCAACAAACCTTCACAGTTCATATGAAAATTTCATTTATTTAATTATTTAATTACCGTATCTTTTCATTCTTGATCTTATTATTTTATATTGTCATTAGACCCTAACAGAACGGCGTGCAAATATCAGGGATGAATTGTATGATGCATGTGAGGTTATAAAAGTCCGTGTTTCAAGAGAAAAGATACTGGATTGCGTTCTTCAAATATACAAGACCACCCCAGATATTGGTTCTTCTATGCTATCGTTTATCCTGGAAGGCGAGCAAGGTCTTGACATGGATGGTGTTAAGCGCGAGGTATTCATACTGTTCTGGGAAAGGGCCCTTGAGACGTTTTTTGAGGGGCACAGCACTTTTATCCCAAGAGTTGGTCCCGATGTCCCAGATAGCCACTAACAAACCATCGGTAGGGTCATCAGTCACTGCTACCTATTAATAGGTATGTTCCCAAGTGTCATCAGTAAAGTGTTTATAACTGCCTTGCTTGCTGGCAAAGATGCCCTGTCTGCCGACGACTATATTTCTGGTTTTTTGGAGCATGTGTGAGAGTACGATTCCTTACGATTGAAGAGTGCGATTAAAATGTCAAGATCACCCAGTTCCTCTTCGAGTTCTTCTCGGAATATGGAGTGGTTCAAACTCCAACACCCTCCTCGCTGCAAGACATCTTGTTGAGCGTCGCTTAAACGGAACTGATTGCAAGGCCTTCCGTCGCTCTAAACGAGATTAAGGCTGAAATGTTTGAGGGAAAGTACAAGGAGTTGTGGGGGGATTGCCGCAAAGAAGACGTAGATCATCTGTACGAGAAAATGAAGCTAACTACTTCAAAGGTTCTCCAGATGATTAGTGTGAATGAGATGTCGCTGTGTAAGTCGCAGTCGCAGGTACTCAAATTCCTAAAGCAGTACATCAGAGGTCTATCCCCCAAGGAGTTGCAGTCGTTCTTCCGGTATGTTACCAGGAGTTCTTTGCCATTAGTGAAGAGCGTCAAAGTTATGTTTCACCCACAGGTTGGAGCCTTTCCCATGGTGTACATTCACACTTGCTCAGCAATAATTGATCTTCCATCTGGGGGTTACACTGGGTTTCAAGACTTCAGAGTCCAGATGGATAACACACTGCAATCTCCAGAAGCATGGCTGTTCACATCAGCCTAAGACTCTGACAATTCAGTTCTCCTTTCAAACAGTTGGTTTATTGGCATTCGTTTCGCCAGCCAATCAACGTCGGCTGAGTACTGTCTTAATACGCGGACGTTTCTGTGACAATGTTGAGTTACTCTCCTCAGTGTCGCGTTCTTAAGACGTCTATTCTGCTGGAACTTCACATTTCTGTTATTGTATACCAAACCAGTCAAAAGCCGTGAAGTGTCGTTGATAATTGTCTTCCGCAAATAGTTTGTGGAAAAATCTAACTATTTTCAAATTAATCAGAGCTAGGACAGAGGACTTTTTACTTGTTTGGTAACAGTTATAAATTGTTCAGTTGGCGTTATCAAATGTTCTATTCAGTAATATTAAGCAATTATTGGATGATGGAGGTTGAGCAAAACCTCGTGTCTGTGTTATCTGCCGAGGCCTTCGGCTTCTGCTTGTCATGCGAAAACCGAATACATATATATAATATATATAATATATACAAGGCTCCAGTAAGGTGTTCCTGGACAAGAAAGTTTGTTTCAAATTTCGCTCAACCGTGGGATAAAGGTAACTACCTTTCGAGCATCCCGGGCACAAACAATAACACAACAGAGATACAACAACCTCGATTTTCCCAGAACAATAGCTTTTTGCTCACAAATTCTACAAGAAGCAAACAAACATTGTTTAGCAATATTCCAAGAGAATGAAGTCCGATTTCGACAGCTAGGCAGAGCCCTTAAAGGAAAACAAGGCTCTAGACAAATTTGAGAATATGCAACTTTTTAGTGTCTCTTTGTTGGCAAGAATTTTTTACCACCAGAGAATAATTACCATTTTTTGGAAAGCTACTGGTACGTATAACCTTTTATTTTGACCTAATTCTGTGTAGATCCTTGTTTCCCTTTAAATATCTTCAATGGAAGAAAGCAGTTCTAAATAAAGGTTAAGTGCGCTTTGAGGACTGCTTGGCATTTCTAACCCTTTCTCATCCATAATTATCTGTGCCAGCTCAGCAAAGGTATCGGGAACATCAGTGTCTGGAGATTCACAACATACATCCTCCACAACATCTATGTCAATTGCTTTGATGTTGTTGAGATAAGAGCTTGTACCGGTGAGCTCAGGCAAAAAGTACAAGGTTTCTGGTCGACCCGGAGGAGAGGATTCATTAGAGAAGGGTCTTATCTTATGAAGGTTCCACTCTTGCACAACACGTCTTAATTCATCTTGAAGTACAGGCATAAAACAAAACAACAGGCACTCTACTTGGAATAAATCGGTTTTGTTATATAACCCTTTCTCCTTCAAGTCTTTAAAGGGACACAGTCAGCTGCTGCACATGCGCATTACATACCATTTCAAAGCTAATTTGCACAGCGCACTTATCTCAAGAAGCGACTGTGAAATTTTGAATCCAAGTATTTCCTTGACAAAATAGTGTTTATATCCGTGCAATATTAGGAAAACGATACCATGGAGAATGTACCGATGGACGTGTCCAGGAAAAAGCCAAGGTCAACGAATACCTCGGAAGTCGAAGAATCAGCAGATGTAAGAAACACTTGTCGCGCGACCCACATATTTTTCTTTTCGAATTTCGTTCTACATCTTGTACCATTTCTAAATATAGAAATCTGACCCGTGTCATTGCAAGAGCGCTTGCTCAACGCGAAGAAAGCAAGGTTCTACAAGAGGCTGTCCTTGTCGAGGAGAGGATCGACTATGTACTGAAGCTTGTCGCTGCGGGAAACCTTCTAAACCCTGTCAAAATAAGGTGAGGTAGCTATTATCACTAAAACTCTATTTCGTTCATCGTAGTATCGCATGCTTTTGGTCTATGTTCATTTCTGCGAGTTATACTCACAATGAAGTGGTCCACACAACTTACAGAAACTCTGAAATGTGAATAAATTACATCTACGCAGACCAAACATTTATTTTATTACTCGCGATTTTACCTTGTTGTCTTGGAGGCTATATGTAAACAACTTGCTCCTGCAGAAAGGTTCCTCTTCAGTTGAGATTGGCTTGCTCACAGAAATAAATAATCGATACAGGCAATTTGTTTTTTGAACAGGCTAATGCTAGGACCGCTGCCAGGGGGGACAGTCAAACCACTCAGCGCTCTACCGAGGAGGAAGAGCGAATTATTGCAAACCAGCAAGTCAAGGTGAAATTTCGAATCATCCAGTGTTTGTCAACTTTGTTTTTCCGTGAATTAGCACTTTGTTTTTGCAAATTTCAGGACTTCTGTTCTAGCGCCGAAGTGTGAATCACATTGGCAAAATTATGTATTTGCTTGAGCAGTTGAAATTATTCAAATTCAAAATACAGGCATCGGAACTGGACTTATTTGTGGTATGAAATTGGACTGGTGACCATTCCTTATTTGGAAGAGTCACAGTGGCTAGTTAATTGTTGTGGACTTTCAGGTTTTTGTTGTTCTCTTTTATGCCATAGTTCTAGATACTGCTATAACTGCCACCTTATGAATACAGTTGAATAACAATGTCTTAGGATCTTCACATTTACTTTCCTAAAAGGGCTCCTCCATGAATTGACTAACATTACTGCAGGTTCTATAAATGCCACTCTGTTTATTTAACAGGAATTCATCAACACACTAGACTCTGCTACTGTAAAGAAACTGTGTATCAGAAGCCTGAGAAGGGGTATCGCAAGTATGGACTACATAGACTCCCTGCTCATTATGGAGGATGACCTGGATGATGCTAATGATGATGACAAGGATGCAGAGGTTTAAAGTCCTGCAGCAGAAGCTAGTGTTGAAATTCAGCCACCCTCACCCATCTCTCAGCAGAGGCAAGGACCAGTTCCAGAGTGGTGTGTATGTGGAAACTGCCGTAACATGCCCTAAGAGGTGGAGAAGCTGTGCTGCAAGAAAAAAAATTGTGATGCAAAAAAAACCAAGATTCAAAAAACTGTGTTTGGACCCTGATTATCTGGAACTGTCAATAAAAAGCAGTGCTGATATCAGGAATGACAGGCAAAACAACAGTACCAGAACCTTTAGGAAGGCTGCTTATCGCCATTATATTTTAGATAAGCATGGTTATTTGAATGAAAAAAAAATCAACCATTGACCAAGCTAATAATAATAAATATTATAATTAGTGTTGTAGTATCACAATCTGAAATATATATATATATATATATATATATATATATATAT
>BLFN01000290.1:6912664-6940164 GCA_014634225.1 Acropora yongei
TTTAGCTTAAAGGTGTTTATAACAGGAGGTGACAGATTTCTTCTGCAATCCCATGTATATGATTTAGCGACTACTATCAAATAGTTCAGCAAAGGGTAATTTGCGTAAATAATACCAATTATGACATCTTGCAGAGTAAGGTGGACGAATTCTCTGAGTCAAGCGAGACTGGTGTGACTCGGTGAGGAAAACCAGGCACTACATTGAAATCAACGCTTCATCAGTCTTGCCACATGTTAATTCAAGAAAGAAAACAGACAACTTCACGTTTCTCGAGTCTGTTACTCATCAATTTTCCAGCCTTCCGATATTCGTGGATTGCAATGAGGTTAGAAAGAATTTCATATACATTTTATATGCATGGAATGGAAGCCTTTCCCTGATCTGGAGAAGGAACTAGCTTATTGGATCAAAGAAAAACGCCAAGGAGGTTTCGAAGTTTCGACTAATGTTATACGTCTGAAAGCCAAAGTTATCGCACAGAAGTATGGATTACCAGAAGGAAAATTTAGAGCTTTGAAATCTCAGTGTTACCGCTTCATGGAACTACATGGGTTTTCAATTAGACGCCAAACAACAGTCGCGCAGAAGCTTCCTAAAGACTACGAATACAAACTGATCAGTTTCCAGTTCTTTGTTATTTCCAAGAAAAGGCACCATAGCTTTGAACTGAAAAATATTGGTAATGCAGGCCAGACTCCTTTGACATTTGACACTGTGACAAATAGCACTGTTGCAGAAAAAAGGTATTAAGAGCTGTTCTCACAACAGGACATGACAAGGACAGGTTCACTGTTATGCTGGCTTGCCTCGGAGATGACACGAAACTTCACTGTACGTGATCTTTAAAAGTAAAAGACTACCAAAGAATATGGTGTTTCCTCACAGGCTTGTAGTCACGTGTCAAGAAAAAGGATGGATGAATGAAGATCTTGTAAAGGACTGGCTGTACACGGTTTGGAGCAAAGTCGGTGGTTTAAGTCACCAAAAGGCAATGCTTGTATGCGACTCGTTTCGTGCGCATCAGTCAAATCCAGTCCGGAGGACATTGCAGTCATTGAACACTGAGGGTGCAGTTATTCCTGGAGGGATGACGGGCATACTTCAACCTCTTGATGTCTCCGTCAACAAGCCATTCAAGGATCACCTAAGAAACATGTGGCAGCAGTGGATGATCTCTGGAGAACACATCTTGACCGCTAGTGGCCATATGTGTAAAGCTGAGCTGAACTTCAACTGCAACTGGATAAAGAAAGTGTGCGATGAGATTCCTACCTAGATGATTCAGAAATCTTTCCTCAAGTGCTGTATCACAAATGCACTCGATGGAACGGAAGATGATGATGTGTGGGAAGAGGAAGATGAAGACCCCTTTGAGAACTTGGATGAGCCAGAGCCAAATGATGACGAGTTGTTCTATGCTGACACTTACGAGAAGGAACAAGCAGGAATTGATTCTGCAACGTATGAACTGATTTTTGGAAGAGGTGATAATGAGGAGGACTTCTATGGCTACTAAATAGCCTTCTTGGACGCCACTTGAAAACACCTCATTACATAACTTTAAGAGAACTTTTAACTTGACAAGTTTATACTCGTTAGTTTTTTAATATTACATTGCAAGAAAATTCTCGTTGTAAGCAATCCATACCGGAAGTTAGAGTATCTTCTTGATTAGTAAACAAATTACATGAAATAAATTTGTTTTCTATCTAAAAGGCCTTGTTTAAGTCTGTCTATTACTGGTAAAAAAAATAAATTCCCTGTTACACTTAGCAATGTTTGGGCAACTTATCTCTTATCTCACAATATTTTCCATGGTTCAAAGACAAGTTGTAGAAACGTTGTTTTGTGTCTGTTATGCCCCTTATAACAAATAAAAAAATTGCCACATTTTTTCGCACTGCTTCCAGTGTCCAGTCTTCCATCGTCCGATATGGGACCTCTTACAGGAAAACGTACTCTAACGACTTTCCGTGTTTGACTGGAATTCTGTGGGGTAGCCATGTGACACCCGCGAGGTTTTAATTTTAAGCTGCTCTCGCGGCTAGGCTTACTTGTGCGACCGAGGTGGTCAGCCGTGTAAAAAAAATGCCCACTCATGCGCTTGAAAAATCCACTTGTGTGAAACAAGTAGACAACCGTGTGATAAAAATTAAAACCACTCATTTGGAGAGGCGTCCACTCGTTCAGACAACACCCCTTACAAAAACTTCTCCATTTTATACCTATTCTATTGCTATCATACCTATTTTTATCCTATTTTAATTTTGTCGAGTTCTATTTTATTGCTATTTTGCTTCTATTGAAACCCTATTTTAAGAGCAGCGGTCTATTTTATCCCTGTGTTATTATACCAAACCACAAAACAGCCTGTAAAATAGACTATTTTCATCCTTTTTCATGGAAATGCTTTTTTCCAAATAGCCATAAAATAGGTTGCCTCAATTTTACTGATGGAGGCTTGATCTTTAATACTTAAACAAAACAGCTTTAAAATAGACTATTTTATCCCTATTTTTGAAATGATATTTTCCATTCTGCAAAATTAATGCAAAATACCTTTAAAACAGACTATTTTTAAGTCAAGCGAGACTGGTGTGACTCGGTGAAGAAAACCAGGCACTACATTGAAATAGACGCTTCATCAGACAACACTGTGAAACCAAAAAATAATCATTTTTTTCAAATGACACGTGATGTGCATGACATACAATGTTTCTTGTCTGATCTCTCATTGATCGATCGATTGAGGTCGATTATTTACACACATTATAATAAAATGTGTAGTTTTTTATAAGCCAAAAAGTTGTTTTACCGACACTGAAGTGTGTTGTGAGGTAAGCGCTTGCTGTTTCGGTGGATCCTTGGGGAAAGTCCGTTTTGTTCGTAGTGCTCTTTTTAATAATCTGCGGAAACGCAAATAGCTTAAAACATAGAGATATAAAAACATATCCTTGCACATTGGAATATTTTGAAATAGAAAGCTGCATCGCGATCTTTGTTTCCTTTTCTTTGCCGATAAAATCAATTTTCGCAACAGCTTGGATATCAGCAAGAATCACAAGGTCGAGTTTCTAGGCAGTAACAGTTTACAATGGACAACACGAATTTCTCTGAAAATTGCTGGAAACATGGATCACCTTTCACACCATGAGAGCAACCGTATCCGTCTCGTTAAAACCTTTTTACATTGGCGATTATCTCTTCATTTTCGAGAACATCTTTGTCGAATTCTTCCATGATAACAGTATGAGTTGCGCTGATTGTTGCGTTACCTGTCAAATGGTGTTTCTCTTTTGTGCTATGCAAATTTTGTAAGCAATGTGGACATTCATGCGTTAATAATGCGTATCTTTGCATTTCGCTCAAGCGATCTCTCAAGAAGGGATAATGAACAAATTGTAATCTTTTTCGCAAATGAAAATAAATATTTTCACCCTTTACCTGGTTTATAAATTAAAAAATTAAATTGTTAGGAATTTCAGAGCTCGGGTTTGGGTTTGTTGCTGTTTTGTTTGCTGATTTCGATCGCTTATGACTACCTTGTAAATAAAATACTTTCACATGAGTTGCAAGGCTGACATTAAATTTTTCACTGCCGGCCTTTACGAACTTCTACATACATGAAATTATGTGGGCATCCAAATATTGACGCTGAAAGGGAATTAAGTTTTCTAAATCTCATTGTTGTTCGTAAACACGATGCTAAGATTCCCTTTTCATTTGTTGTTTGTTGTCTCGATTCTTCTCAGCAGTTTGCGCTTTTCGTTTTTGAGGTCAGATTTCATCCAAACGACTGTAGTTTTTCAAAAGCCGTTTGCGTTAACCCGTGAAATCATAGCAACGAAAATAAGTTGTTGACCCACTCGTGCAAATTTTATTTCAAGCCGTGAAAAATTTTCGCCACTCGTGAGCGATTCCTGATAACCCATTTGGTTGTATTTTGCCACTCGTTCACTCGGCTTTTCAAGCCGCGAGGGAGCCATGTGAAAAAACCTGTTTCTCGGAAAGTCGTTAGTGTATGTTTTCCTGTGAGAGGTCACATATTATGCCTGGTTACATAGCTTCGCACAGTGCATGCAAAAAAACAACAGATTTACACTACAAAAAGGAATTACTCATTTTTAGTGAGTAATTCTTTAATCAAGTAGTAAAATATCCTTAGTAAGAAATACTTGCTTTAATCTAAGAACTACATTCTTAATTTCAGAACAGCAAACTGAAGTCGAGGGAGCTGCTATTGGATAAACTTAATTTAAGGACAGGTTGAAAACTTTGACTCTTAATTAAAGCCTATTACACTTATTTCCAGATACCATTCCCCCAAGTTATGGCGCACTTTTTGTTTATTCAACATGTAATTTTAAGTGCAAACAGCTGAGAGTTTCAAATCACTCTTTTCATTACATTTCCTTCATAATATTAAGAACAAACATAGTAAATGCAGTAAATACTGTACTTGTAAACAGCTCTATGCTGGTAGCTGTACTGCCACATGTACAGACAACAACAATAACAAGAACAGATAAGTTGACAAAGTTAATGGTTATTTCAGTTAATTTTATCGTGTTTTGCGTATTTTTTTAGATCACCAAAGCTTCACTCAAATCTTAAACTTCAAGTCCTTCAATGTGTTCAGCATATAACCGATTTAAAAGAGACAGAAGTATAGTTTCACCAGTATCATTTCAAAATGTCAATTAAGTAAGTTTTGGGCGATATGTATTGATCACCATCAAATTGTAAATGTGCAAAACCTCATGTGACAATAACTGGTCTTGCACAACGAGATCCAAACCAGCTGCCAACACTGGTTCTTGTACTCTGTATGCATTGGGGTGTTCATTGAAATCCACTGTTTCAAGCATTCAGACTCTGAAAAGGAGAGTTAACCTTAACATCCCAAAAATGGGTGTTTCATTTTCAGATCAGATTAAAAGAATGAACTTATTTGGAATGTATTTTGTACCATGGACACTAATCCATGATGTAGTGTACACATTAGTTATAAGAGAATCCTCCCACCCTAGAAAATTAATTATTACCCTCTTAGCATTTTCGAAATCGACGTACAGACATACAGACGTAGCGATGAGCGTTATATGCAACGACATGGTACGACCAGTCGACCTTTACAGCAAACGTTAGAAGCGCGTCGAGCGGAGTTGGCTCGTTTGCGAGCAGAAGCGCAGCGTCAACGTCGAGAGCAAGCGTTGAGAAGTCGTCGAGAGACTTCTCTTGGGTTGAGGGTGCCTTTGTCTCCGTCGGAGGAAGGAACCATCGATGGACCTCCTGTGTTTCCTCCCGTGAGACCTGTTCCTTTGCCTAGAACACGACGTCGTCCTCCTAGAACACCACCCGTGCCTTTACCTAGGACACGACGTCCTAGAACACCGCCTGTGCCTGCTCCTAGACGATTTGTGCCACCGGAAGCGAGACCTCCTGTGGTGACGGTGCCAAGACCTGCTGCGGTGCATCAGAAAGCCAGGGCGGCACGTCGTTTGCGATTTTGGCGCGATGTGGTGAGACGTTTGCGAGAAAGAGAGACGAGAGAGGTGGTGGATCGTCGATTGAATTCGGGTCAATTGTACATCGGATTATTGAAAGCGTTGAGAGCATTACGCGGGCAAGAAACGGAAGAATTTGTGAGTGATGTGTTACGAGAGAATCTAGAAAGAACGTTGAATCTTTTGACGAGAGATCGGAGGATGCGTGTTCGAGAAGATATCGAAGGCATGAGGTTCTTGCCACCTATTCCGGCAGAAGCTCCTCCTCCTCCTGTACCAGACGAAGAGGAGGAGGAGGAAGAAGATGTGTTGGTCCCAGAGACACCTACGGCATCGACACCGAGTCCTCGACCTTACGAATCGCCCATTGCCGAATCACCTGCTTCGGAGTGGGAATCGCCCGAAGAAATGTCTCCTCCTGTGGAGTCACCGCCACAGCCACCACCGTCTCCTCCCGAGCCTGGCGATGATGGGGGATCGGAATTGTCCCCTCCTACACCGGGCAGTCCATATCACATGGAGGGAGTGGCCGATCGTCAACAGGGTATGGTGGCGGATCCTACAAGATGGTCGGCCGGCATGGTGCGTGTGACGAGAGACGGACGATTTCGACAGATTCGATGGCGTTACATTTTGACGAATCCTTTACCGTTGATGTTGCGTTACTATCGTCGACATACGGTGCGTGATGGTGTGGAAAGTATGATACGATCTTTGAAGAATGCAGTGAATCGTGTGATTGTTCAACAAGGCTAGGGTCGTAACGTGTTGATGATGGTGACGGTACAATCGAATCGTTTGTATCACGTTTACAATACGGTGAAGAGACCTCTGTGGCAATGGAAAGATCCCGCGACGTGGGCCGATTTCATGAGTAGTATCGTGGCGGCGTTGATGTCGGCTGACTTGTTAGGACAACCGGACGAATTGAGTATTTCAGTGACGTTTGGGGTACCTATGCCTAGGGGTCGTGGTCGTTTGGACATGGATGCACCTATGGTCAAAGCGTTGAATAAGAAAACGCGTGTCTGTGTCAGGATTCAAGCGGACGACGATGCTTTGTGCTGTGCAAGAGCTTTGGTGACCATGAAAGTATTTGCGGACGAACAGCGTGGTGATTTTACGGGCACGTTACCTTTTCATTGTGTGGCGCAAGGGTTGGAACAACGCGAGAGAGCCGAAGCGTTACATGCGACGTCGGGTGTACCCGAAGGCGTGCCTTGTGGGGTGGCAGAATTGCGTCTGTTTCAGACCGCCAAACCAGATTATCGGATCAAGGTGTGGGATGCCGAGAAAGCGTATCAAGTCATCTTTGATGGTGAATCGCAAGTGGGACATTGTACGCGTAATGTATTTTTGGTGTTGGCATGCGGTCATTATTGGGGTGTGAAATCGGTGCCCGGATTGATGAACATGTCGTATTATTGTCACGATTGCGATAGAGGGTACAAGGACACGAAGTTTCGCAGTCATACGTGTAAAGGGAATCGTTGTCCTCGTTGTTTACAGAAAGATTGCATCGATCATGCTTGAAAGAGAGAGACGGGACAATCGGAAGCGTTACGGTGTAAAGGATGTAAGCTATGTTTTTACGGTGCGGCGTGTTTGGCGTTACATCGTCGTCGAGCCGTGGACGGGAGCGACAACGAATTGTATTGGGTGTGTTCGGTGTTGAAAGCTTGTGATCGATGCGGGAAAGAACAAGATCGACGAGGACGTGGCGGTGTGTTGAAAGAGGTGCATCGGTCGGGGTGTGATTGCGACAAGGACAAGTGTCGATGGTGTGATGCTTGGGTGGATGTGAACGACCATCGTTGTATGTTACACGACGACGTGGATATGACTCGTAAGAATAAACGGGGGAGAGTCGAAGGACGACAAAGGAAACCGGAGGTGGTGATTTATGCGGATTTGGAATCGACGCAGGAGACGGGATTGCATCGACCGAATCTGTTATGTCGGATGGACGAAGGGAATGTGGAATCTGAGACGGAAGGATCGGATTGTGTGGAACGGTTTTTGACGGACATGGTGCAACGGACGAACGAGTGTAAGGTGACGGTGATCTTTCACAATCTGAAAGGCTACGACGGTCAGTTTATTTTACAAGAGGCGTATGATTTGCAATTGTCTGTGGATCGTATTTGTTCGGTGGGGATGAAAGTGTTGTCGTTTGTGTGCGAGGAGGTGGTGTTTAAGGACAGTGTGTGTTTTTTACCTTTTCCCTTGGACACGTTTCCCAAGACGTTTGGATTGAACGAAGATGAATTCGAGAAAAGGTTTTTTTCTTATTTTTTTAACACGGAAGAGAACGTGGCGAACTACCGAGGCAAGATTCCGGCACGCGATTACTTCGATCCGGAAGGGATGAGTGACAAGAAGAAAAAACGATTCGACAAATGGTATGCGGATCAAGTCAAGGAGAACGTGCATTATGTCTTACGCGACGAACTGATCAAGTATTGTCAATCGGACGTGCGATTGTTGGCCGAAGGATGCAATGTGTTCCGACAACGGTTTAGAGAAGAAGCCGGGTTTGATCCCATGTTGAAAAACATCACCATCGCGTCGGCGTGCATGCGATATTTTCGTCAATCGTGTTTGGCCAAGGACACCATCGCCGTACGACCGCCCAAAGGATGGATGAATCGAAATTTGAGAACGGAAGCACAACGAGTGTCGTGGTTGAGTAGCATGAACGTGGCATGGATTCCGACGTTGTTGGGGGAAGCGGATTGGGTGGATGCGGTGGTGAATCGGACGGTGTATTTGTTTTTGAATTGTTTCGAGAACGGATGTAGGATGTGTTGTTTTTCGCATTGGCAAAAGAATCAGCAGCATCCGGCCGTGACCAATCGTGAAGCAAGGGAAGCGTTGAGGTACAAGTGCGAGCGATTGGAACGGATGGGGTACACGGTGCGTGTCATGTGGGAATGCGAGTGGGCGGAAGATCGAGAGAACGAAGACGATGTCAAGTATTTCAATCCGAGAGATGCGTTTTACGGTGGACGGACGGAAGTGGTGCGACATTATGTGAACTTGGACGAGGAAGAAGGCACGGGACAGGAGATTCGGTACGTGGACGTGTGTTCGTTGTATCCTTGGGTGAACAGGACGTGTGAGTATCCGGTGGGACATCCGATTGAATTGTCGGACGTGAATTCGTTGGAAGGGTTGTTCGGGTTGGCCGACGTGACGGTACGTGCACCTCGTGGGTTGACGTTGCCGGAAAATTGATCTTTCATCTCTGTCGACGTTGTGCGGAAGAACAAGTGGAGGAAGCGTTTGTGGATCGGTCGGCACGATGCGAGCATACAGAGGAAGAGCGAAAGTTTCGAGGGACGTGGTGTACACCCGAATTGGAGAAAGCCGTGGCCATGGGATACGTGGTGTTGAATATTCATAGAGTGTGGCATTTTTCGCAAAGATCTCGCGAATTGTTCAAGGGGTACGTCGACAAGTGGCTCAAGAACAAGACGGAAGCGAGCGGATGGCCGGACGAGTGTGATACCGAGGAAAAACGACGCGCGTACGTGACGGAGTACAATGCACGTTACAGTATTCCCATCGAGTACGAGAAAATCGAGACGAATCCTGGCTTGAAAATCGTGTCCAAACGATCGTTGAATTCCTTTTGGGGGAAATTTGGTGAAAATTCCGGTAAGATCAATGTGGAAGTCTTGGATAGTACGTGGATGGTGTGGGAACGTTTTAACGATCCGTGTTTGGAGATGGAAAGTGTCTTGATTTTAAATGAAGATCGAGTGGAAGTACGTTACAAGCGGGTGATCGACGACGACGTGGGTGGTATCGTGCACAACGAATTCATCGCAGCCTTCACCACGTGTCATGCTTGTCTGTACAGTTATTTGCAGCAAGTGAAACCGGAATCGGTGTTGTACATGGACACGGACAGTATGGTGTATTATTGGAAACCGGGAGATCCCTGTATCGAGACGGGACGGTATTTAGGGGACATGACCAACGAGTTGAAACAGGGTGATCATATCATGGAATTTGGATGCACGGGTCCCAAGAGTTATTGGTTTTTGACCAAGGAGGGTCACGTGACATTCAAGAGCAAGGGATTCCGTAGTAGCGTACGAACGAGCGAAGCCTTGAACGTGGAGAGTGTACGACAAGTGTTATTCGATGCGTTAGAAGGTCAAGACACGATCATTGACGTGTACTATCCGTATCAGATCGTACGAGACAAGAACAGAGATGTTCGCACCGAATTATTGATCAAAGAATTTCATCTGACTTCGGATAAGCGAGCGTTGTGCGATGAAGAGACCACTAGGACATTACCTTATGGATTTTATTAATTGTATCTAAGACGAGACATTTTTTTTGTGTCATTAAAAAATTTTTTTTAATCATGAAAAACTTTGTGTGTTACATTTTTTTTATCCCTCAAATAATTTAGAGACGTAACTGGTAGCCGCTTCACTGGCTGCATCGGCCAGAGCTTGTTTAGCTTGACGTTTTCCATATTTGACGGCTCCTTTGATTCCACCTTTGATACTTTTAGCAGCTCGTGTTCGAACGCCACTGAGAACACGTTTCTTTTTCTTCTTTTTCACGGTAGTCGGTGCCCTGGAACTGGTACTACTCCCTCTGCTAGAACTCGGTCGTGATTTAGCCGTTTCAAAGGCAGTGGAAGTACTTCGACTAGAACTTCGTTTTTTCCCCGTACGAGTACGTGATCTGGATGGACACGATGTTGACAATGACTCGGAGGAGGATGGACTCAAAGGACGTGTGGGAGGTGGCACGGGAGGTCCTTCGTAGTCGTACAACCAATCGTCCGAATCGTCGTCAAAGTCCAGTTGTTGCCTGGGTGTAGCCATTTGTGTGCCACTGGGTCCGGGTTGTAAGGCATAATCTTCTAAGGGTCCTTTGGATCGAACAGTAGTCCATAAGGGAGTTTGTTGACCAGAAACAGCACGTCCAGGTGTAAGGCCGGGTGGTTTGGGTGGGATGGGTGGTTTTTTCTGGGGGGGAGAGGTTTTTTGAAAGTCCCCGCGGCTTTTGTTGTCTTAGGAATGGACAACAATCCTTTTTGAAGTGCAGTGGTGGTCTGTTCGTCGGTGAATTCTTGATCGATGGGTTTGACGTCGATGCCACGTAGACGTCGTACTCCTTTGTCGACGACGCGTTGTAATCGTCCTGCTTGTTTGAGGGCATCGATGTCGCCCAATTTGCGATCGTCGAGTAGACGACGTGCTTTGGCATCTTTTTCGGCTAAGAAACGAACACGTTCGTCTTGTCCGAAGAGGTTGGCAAAATAATTGACGTCTTCTGGATTTTCTCGGCGTTCCAATAAGATTTCTTCCATGTTAATGACAACAACAGCATTCACACAACTGTCGCATGGCCGTCCAGAACCCTCCTTTTTGTTTGCTTAAATGTCGTTTACGTCGAATGACCGACAATCCACATCGTCGAAGAGGGAGAAGTGCTTCTTTGTGTCGTCGAAGTTTGGCAATGACGGTCGGCGGCGCATTGAAAGGATTCATGTCTTTGAGTCCGTTTAATAACAGTTCGCTGATGGCATTGATTTGATCGGCATTGGCAAATTGAAGTAACTGGTTACGTTAGTTGGCTCTCGATTGATGAAGTAAAGATTGCAGGAACGGTAATTGACGTCGCATCGACGACATGGCTTTTTTGATGGGAGAATCATTTACCCAAAGCCTTTTTAACACCCACGCCAGCAGCTGTGCCAACGGCTCCCAGTACAGCTGCTTTGGCTGCAGCAGCGATGGCCGGTGCAGCTAGAGCCAATAATGGAATGATCCCTCCTTTTTGACGACGGCCTTGTCGTCGTTGTCCGTACACGGCATGAGACGGAAGTCGTCCTCCTTTTTTTCTACGGAGTCCTGCCGCGGCGCCTAGAGCAGCCGAGGCGATGGCCATGGGTAACATGAAGGGTAAAAACCCTCCTTTTTTCGTCTTTCTTTTTTTGCTTCGACCTGCGACGGTGCGTCGTCATCCTGCCATGATGAACTGTGTCCAGAGTGCGGGAAGGGAATGACTTTTATGCTCGCTCAAAATAAAATGCTAGCGTTGGAAGGAAATCCAGCAGGGAATCGTTCACGTAACATGTTCGTGCCTTTGTTCGAATGAAGATACAGTCGTGGCAGATCGCTTCTGCCACTTCCTCCACCTTGTCTGTAAAGCGTACGTTTCACCATCTGTTTTCGTTTGCGTGTATGCCAGGTCGAACGACGTCCTCTTCCACCTTTCATGTCGATTGTGATGTCGATGAGACAATGTTTGTTTCCTTTATTCTAGAAAAGTTCTCCTATGAGAGGGATGAAATGCAATGCTTTTTTCAGAATCTTGCCAATGGGAAATTTGCCTCCTTTTTTCGTCTTTTTACCACGCCGTAGAGCCCCTGCGACGCCTTGTAGATCTTGGGATAACTTGAGGGCTTGCATGAGCTTGCGTTTGCGTGCGAGCTGTGCTTTCCGTTTGATCTTCGCTGCCGACGTCTTGGCTCTCTTCATGTCGGCTCGGGCTATCTTGAAGATGGTGTTGACCCTCTTGACGGGTGCTCGCATCTTGGTGGGTAGACGTGGTACCACGTTGGTCTTGACGTGTCGAATGGCTCGACTGGTCTTGGTCAAGGCCGGGTGGTAAATTTCTCTCATGTTCTCGTGAAATGGATCGTCCGCTCCAACTTCGGAAATAATTACGGCAGCGTCCTCCCCAGGTGGTCGATCCGTAGTTGTATGCGGGACTATCGGGTGGAACGTTGCTTTTGTAGCCACACACGCACTCGGTCATGCAACAACGAGCACATTGCGTACGAAATCGATTGGTGAACAAGCATCGACTCAAACAAGCTAGTAATTCACATACGATGAGAATCAGTGCTCGGACCCATTCGGATGCCATATTTTTAACGTCTAAACAACAATTCTTTGAATAAATTCTTGACAATGTTTTTCGTACACTGGCCGGTAAGCTTTTCACACTGCATTTAACGTTTTGGCACCTTGGACGAGATTCCTGCTAGCGATCATGGTATTTTCCAATTGTTTCATTTGACGACGCGGGTTCCGTCCCATCAGAATACTCCCGACCATTCCTCCTTTTTTCACTGGTCGTCGTCGTTTTTTCTTCTGATACGAACGACGACGCGTTGCTGCGGGTGGCATGTCGAAGAAGATGTCTCCACCACCGCGTTGTTGTCCGAACGGTTGACGTCTGTACAAGTATTCGAGTCGTCTCATGATCCCGTGCCAATCGTCTTTCTCATCTGGTATCCTCTCATGCCACCTTCTCCTTTTAAGACGTGTCCTAGTACACGGTAAGGGGAGGTGCTGGAAGGATGAAAATCGAACATGGTGTAACCGTGTGGACGCGTGTGTAAATGATGACACACGTTCAAGACATGTCGCCATGTATCCGGGAACGATTGCAATAACATGTTTTTCAATCCGATCTTATCTCGTAAAGATCGAAAGGCAATGACGTATTGCGCTTGACGACTGATGGTCTTGGCATGTCGTCCTTCGGGGAACATGTCTTGTGTCAGATAGATGACAGTGATCCTTAAATGATGCGAGTGTTTGGTGAAAAGATCTTCGGCTTGTGGATCCGAGCCGATTTCTCGCATCATGTCGTCTAACACCAAAATACCCGGTTTGCCTCGAAACCAACGTTTCAATGTCGCCAGATCCAGTAAGAGATCGTGCGTCTTGACGTGTTTCATCTTGGCGATGACGTCCCGGATCATGGGTTGATCGGCTCCATAACAATAATGGACTTGAGTCGGAGCCGGTGAAAAATAATGGGGAATGTCTTTGAGAAGTCGGGACACAAACACGGTTTTTCCACTACCGGTGGGTCCTGTCACGTAAATGTTACAAGGAGTCACAAACTTGACGCGTCGAGACATGTTTCAATTCTGTTTAATGACACGTTTGACATGAACTTTAAACCATCGCCCCACTTGGGCATCATTTTGTACGAAATTATACGGAGAATACAATCCCAGCCATTGTTCGTACGAATCGCCTTGCGCGCGCGACCATAGAAAATGCAAACAATACATGCCACAGGCTTTGGAATTAAAAGCTTGCAAGGCTCGCGTGTTCCGTTCGTATTCGCCGTGAGGAGAATGCCGTGACGTCCATAGGTAGATGTCCATGTTCCGATGTCGTTGAGGTGGCAAGTTCAAACTGTCCATCCATTCGATGGGGTTTTCTGGGTTGGCTTGCCATAAGGCGATCCAATGCGTCCCAGGTAAATCTTCCGGATCCAAATTGACGATCAATCCCCATGTCTCTGGCAAACTAGTGGGCAGCGTGTCGGACGAGAACACACCCAGGAAAAACGGAGCAATCCATGGCACGTTTCTGGCCAGCGTCTCGAGTTGTTCGTTGGTGGTGAACACCCATTCCATTTTTTTCTTTTGTTTTCCTTTTAAAAATCGTCGTTGTACAATACACCTCCGTTAGGTCCGATGGTGATGGTGTTTTCGAATTCCACGTAGATGACAACTGTCTTGGTGCTGCCGTTGGAGTTCAATTTGAACTTGAGACGCACGTTGGCTCCAATGGGGATATGCTTAAATGCACTGGTGGGATTACTGTCTCCTAGCAAATTAAATCCCCACAAAGTCTTGTTTCCCGAAGGATACACTACTGTATCATCCGTGTCTGTGGTGATGCTTTCACCGCCTTGTAGCACTTCTGTCAAAGCTTTACCTGTCTTCAAAGCTTTACCGGTCTGTGCCACTTGTCCCCACATCTCTCGTTCGACCATGACGGGGGATTTGTTGGCTATGGCTCCACACGCATCTAAAAATCTGTAGTAGCCTATGTTGTCTAGGGTGTGATCATCATGCTGCGGTTCCAAAGTAACTTTGAAAGGATATTCTTCTGCATCAATAAAGAGTCGAATGGACTCCATGCCTGCTTTGAGGAAGGTGAAGGGGGGTCTGTCGATGGTGCCATTGAAATTACGGCTGTCCACAATCCCCACCAAAAGACGAGTAGGGACTCTGTTTCCAAACAATTGATCTTTGTCGAAATCGGTGACTCCGTTAGCCAAACTGAAGGTTCTGATCTTGGAAGTGTGGACTGGGAAGATGTAAGGGTTTCCTTTGTTTCGTCTCAATCTGACATTTCTTGCAATGCTGGGTTTGATTGTGACTTGAGCTGGATGAAATCGCATCTTGAAGGTCTCGTCTGTAAAACTGTCCAATGTGATGGTGTTGACTGTGGCATGGGAATTGTTGAAGTAAGCTTGGTCATTCAACTTGAATTTGAACCTCAATTCTTGGAAGGGGGGCAAAAAATGAGGCATGTCAAACATATGACTGTAGGGTTTGAAGATGAAACGCACCACCTTGTTGTCCAAGAATTTCATTTTCAATCGGACCGCTTCTTTGACAGCATCTTGTTGTGCGTAGGTCAGATTCCACCAATCGAAAATTTCTGCCAATGTGGATGTGCCTGCTGTGAAGGCTTGAGCGTAATTGATTTTGGCTGTGGTCAATTGATCGGGTAGATCGATCTTGTTGGTCCATCCTTCGGGTTTCAGGAGTGTTTCTCCATGTTCGCTGTTGTAATTCAGACAATGTCCGATGAACACTCTAGGAGCATAATTGTTCTCGGTGCTATCCACCATCGTACCATTCCATAAGATGACCATCTGTTTGATGCAGGAATGAATGAAGTCCGGGTTAGGGAAAAAATTGTCGCCGTACGCCAACGCAGTGCCATTGCCTCCTTTACTCAATTTCACATCGATGGTGAAATAACTTTCTCTCAAATTGAACCATGCATCGGTCGACGGTAACACGATCTCAATGGGGGACAATCCCGTATTGACTGGGGCAATGTCCGTGTAACGGATTTCCGTCACGGCATCGTTGACCGGGATGTCACTAAACACTTGCAAGGCATTGATCATTGCCATGATTTTTAACCAATGGGTAGATTGCTGTCGACACCGTATTGAGGTCTTGTGACACTGACGACGGGTGGTGGTCGACTAGTCCCAAATTCACGTGGCGCAGGTTCTTTTATCTTTCTGGGACGAGGAGGCATCTAGATCAATAGAGCACGGGGATACCCTGCTCCTCCTTTTCGACGTTTTTTCGTGGATCTCGAGCTAGTCGGTTTACGACCGACGGAGGATGATTTGCGTTTGACCCCTGAACGTTTACGCGTGGGGTTTTGTACTGTTCCTCCTCGTCCTACTCCAGGCAATCGAGACGTGGCTCGTTCCACAGAATCTTGTAATTGTTGATCTAAAGAATCCAAGGCCGTGTCTAATGCCGATGTGGCAGTCCGTCCCACCACGTGTTGTGCTTTACGTCCAGATCGTCTAAAAAGTCCTTTGACTCGATCCAACACGGTCCGTTTTCTCTTTTTAGCAGGTGGAGGACGTCCGCTGGCCGGAGGTGGATCCACACGATCCGGTACCCCGTCTTGACCTGGCACATGGGTTCTCGGTAACACGGCAGGGGAAGGGGCTGCCGCCGGGGCACTAGGCGGTGCCGAAAAGAGACTTGCCATGGTTGCTGCCGGTGGATCTCTGCCACTACCCGAATGAGGGGACCATCTGTCTCCAGCACCCGATTGAGGGGACCATCTGTCTCCGCTGCCCGCTTGACCGTAAGGTGACCAACGCGCACCCATCCCGAATTGAGGCGGTCCCCACCCGGGTGTTCTCTTCCAACTACCGAAAAAGGGAGGTGGCATCAAAGGTGCTTCGGGCATATGCCATCGCGTCATGGAGCCACCGTGTCGCATGATGAACTTACAAAATGAACTCGATTGGCGATGCACGTGTCATTTTTATCATGGCGTATTTCCTCATGTTGATCGATACGCATTTATTTGAGAACGAATCGAGGAATTCTTCATACAGGTTTGGGTAAGACATTGTCAACACCGACAGATCGCACACTCTGGTCACCGAATTCAGAAAAAAAATACGACCGAGATGAGCATGTACAAGATGTTCCACACGGCCTCGAGCGGCATCACGACCTACAAGTCGAACAATCGGATCTATGGTTTCCGGATGCAATTTCCTACAGAAGGGTTCAGTGTCGAAGAAGACTGGGAAGTGGCGGTTCACAAAGTGTATTTCGTGCCGAGGGGAGGTGCTAAACAGTGTGTGGGGCTCTACTCCAGTGCGGCAGAACACCTTGCTTTGGGAGATCCTCCCTTTTCTGACGAAAGACTCGGTAACAAGTACAAGTCCATGGATTACTTCAAATTAGGAGCAGACGGTTACATGATCGATCATCAAAAGACCTACGTGCCTTGTTTCACGGGTACACTGACCACCATCACGTTTTTCTTTTACGAACTATTACTACCCGAACTACAACCAATGACTGCCATACACACCGACAAACTCGAAACCGATTGAAAATTCGTGTACGTCGTCTTACATTTCAGACGGCGACCGGCTTAAATTCGTGTGTGAGATGCTTTAAAGTCTTTCGCCCGGTCGATAAGAATCATTACATCACCATCTCGGTCGAAAAAAAAACTGCAAGATGAGCATGTACAAGATGTTTCACACGGCGTCGGGCAACGTCACAAAATTGACTACAAACAACAAGATCACCGGCTTCACGCAGTGATTTTCTACAGAAGGGGTCAGCGTCGAAGAAGACTGGGAAGTGGCCATTCACAAAGTGTACTTTGTGCCCAATGGAGGTGAAAAACAGTTGGTGGGACTTTACTCCAGTGCAGCCGGAGATCCTCCGTTAATGAGCGAAACTCTCGGGAACAAGTACAAGTGCATGGACTACTTCAAATTGGCAGCAGATGGTTACCTCGTCAACCACGAAAAGACCTACGTGCCTTGTTTTACGGGTACCCTGACCAGTATCACGTTTCGATTTTACGAAATGAAGTTCCCTGAACTTCAACTGGGCACACCTGTGCACAGCGACAATCTCGAAACCAATCGCAAATTCGTGTACGTCATCTTACATTTCAGACGACGACCGGCTTAAATTCGTGTGTGACATGCTGTGTGACATCAAATCTCTTTCTGATGTCATGGGTGAATTGTACTTGTGGGTGTCGAGTGACGGCAGCATGCCCTCCGGGGCCACGTTACAGACGGGAGCCACCAACAAGAAATGGAGAGTGACGTTTTCCAATAACAATGGAGTGTACGTGAGCGAAGATTGGTCTATGGCCATCACGGACATCATCGTGCCTCCCATGGCCAGTAAAGGCAGTGCAGCTTCCCTTAAGGAAAAATGGAAAGATTATGACATCTTCGTGAAATGGTACGTGGACGGACAAGATCTGACAGGCACCGAGACCGTGTGCAACAAAGCCAAATTCGACGAGAACGAATTTGGAAATCTACCTTTGACGCGCGTTCAGATCTTTCAACACATGATGCGCATGTGTTTTGAAAACATGCAAGTCAAGAGTTCGAATGTCGACGACAAATTCAATACCTTGTTAGGGGTGCATCGACCCCACATCTGAGGTCAATTTTTAGAACATTGTCTCACTCACGGTTACAAATTGTCGTGTTAGAGCGCAGGGGTGTGGAAGACCACCACCCGCGATTACATCAGGATCGCTTTGCCCGTTGCCAAAGACATCACGGGGATCCCCGAACCCGTTCCCACCCACAAAGGCATGAATCCCACAGGGGGTGTCCCTCCTAAAGTCACCGAAGACGGAAAAGAATATTACAAGTTGACCGGTGCCATCGACTGGTTCTTGCCCAAATTGGGTCTGGAATGGGAACTGTCGACTCAATTTGCAGCCGTCGAAGTCAAGACCAGTCTTCACAAAGGTAGCATTCAAGTCAACGTCCCCATCAGGGGAGGCAGCGTGGTGATCCCCACACCACAATACCATAAAGTGCGTCATCCTTACATCGATGCCATCCAGATGGAATTGGTATCCACCGCAGGATTTACAAGCGGAGTGACTCACGTGTTAGTGCATTTCAAATCGAATTGAAAACATGTCGGAAGGCGAAACCCGGAGCATGACCTTGATGAGTAATGGGGCCCTCAAAGAATTTCCCAACAATCATGCCAGAGATTTCACCATTCGATTGGCCGAACGCGTGGTGTTATCGGAAGAATGGGGTGTGACACTCTACTCCATCGTATGGCATAACGACGTGTCGAGTTCGCTTCATTCCAAATCGACTTTCACCGCCGACAAGGTTTTATTGAGACAACGGTTTCCTACTCATTACACCAGCACCACCAGCAGTACCACCAAGAAATTCGTCAATCATGACGTGTCCGTCACCGTCAAAGATATTCTGAATTTTAACACGAGGAGTGGCATGGATATGTTGCGCTCTGTGCTGAACATGTCCCAAAACAAGTATGCAGCCATCGCCAATCCGTCCGGATGGGAAAAACCCGAACGTGCCAAGAATGGGTTGCTCTTCAATCAAGACATCGTCATCCACAATCCCGGCTACGTACGAATCAACGGAAGAAATGGCAAGAATCAGGTGGCTGGGGTGTCCGATCCCTACGTGGACTTTGACACCACCTTCGCTCGCATGTTAGGACTCGTCAGTGTAGACAAGTCCGGGAACCTTCATCTGGGCACCAATCTATCCGTCTTGGGTGTGAAATCAGACAACAGTTCCGTGGCCAAGTCGGGTGATGTGGTGACTAAAGTGTCGGGGGGTGATTTCGTGCGATTGTCCGGGTTGGCCGATTATCTGGTCACGGGTATCGACGATCGTTGGGGTGTGGATCAGAGTAATCTGTCGTCGAGTCTCTTACGCGTTTATTGCGACGTATCTCAATCGTCTTACATCGGTGGGATCAAAGCGGGGGTCATTTCCGAAGTTCCAGTGGCACCTCGATGGGGTCAACAAGAATATAATCCCAACAACTTGGCTTTCTACCCATTAGAAAAACGTGCCTTCGTGACCATCAACATCCATTTGGACGATCAAAACGGCAGAACCTTTCATTCCTTGGGTGTGACGTCCGTTGTGTTGAAATTCAAAAAATTGGCATGATGAAAGTGCAAAGGAAACGACGTCTTTTCGATTCGGGAGATGGCGAAGGATTGAGACGTTCTAAACGCATTCGTGCCAAATTGGAAAAATTAGAAGATTTACACGAAGAGACGTTGGACGACCTGCAATTGTTGCAAGAGACCGACAACGTACGCCAGATCATCGATCAAGACGAAAATTACGAAAGTCGTCGTCTCAGACTCAATCAAGAACACAGACGCATGCAACGCATACGCAAGAGTCTTCACAAGAATCAGATGCAATTCGAAAAAGCCTGTTTCTTTCACGTGCCAGAAATGCACGGCAAACTACTCGAAGTCCAATTCAAGATAGCACGACATTTGGGTTGGAGATGCCGACCCAGTAATGTCATGGAGAATGTGTTACAAGAGACTGCACTCGATGTGGGAAGGGATCGTGTCTTGCTCATTTGTCAAGAACTCTTGGACGACATACAACGACAATGGAAACGTCAACTCAAAACCATTTTATTTTTACAAAACGTAGGAGAAAATGAGACGTGAGCCGTGCAATCGGACACCAACATCTTGGGTAAATCTTTGGCTTTGGGACATCCGAACGCTTCTAGATTCACACAGGGAATACTCAGATTGTTCAATAGATCCCGTTCCACGTGTCCTCCCTTGTAAGCCACCCTATCATCTCGATCGCGTTTCAACATATCGTACAATTCTTTCACCAACGAAGGTAACCTATCTTGAGAATAACATCCGGTCTCCACCGCTTCTTGACAATAAAAACTGAACCCGTGCACGTTGTTGGTGGAATACCAACAGGTCACCTTGTCTCGACTGTGTAAGGTATGATAGGACACGTCCGGTCGAAAATGTTTGACGCCACATCGATGCCCCTTCCATCCTACCGAACACCACCCCAATTCTCGAACCAAAAATCGCGACGTTTCCACTCCCTTGTATTCTTCGTGAATGAAAAACCCCTCCAAGTCAATGACCAGACACACGTTCTTTGGCATCAAATCAGACATGTTTAATGATCTCTTACACGACTTACATAAAAACTATATACAAGAGGCGCGCGTCAAAAAAAGAAAAATTATGCCAGCACTTGAACTTAAAAAGAAATCGTGACGAGAATGTAACGCGGAAGCACGCGTACAAAATACGTGACTTTTTCTTCAAAAGGCAAGTCATAGAACGCTTTCCAAAGTATGAACTGGTGTGACGGGAATCGAGCTCGACACCACAGGCTGAAAGCTAGATATCTCCCCAGGTTCGTCATGGGAATCAAATGAAGAACCAGCCACGGGTTCCTCACCCTCTCCTCCTTCTGGTTCTGTGCTGGTGGAGGCTGTTCTGACGTCTCCATTTTTTTTGCTTTTTTTGATTTTCTTTTTCTTTTCGACAACCACTTCTTCCTCAGTGACTACTTTCTTCTTTTTGGGTTGAGGAGTCTTCTTTTTTGGAATGTCTTCCTCGTCTTCTTCAAAACTCAATTGACGTTTGGTCGCTTTTTTTTTCTTCGATTTCTGTTTCACTTCCTTCTCAGTATCATCAGACTCTTCAACATCCCCAAACACATGCGGCCTAACTGACGGGGTATTATACGCAGCCAACAAAAAACACGCCGTACGAATCGCTGGATCCGACCAGTCGCTCTGAGCCAAGGTGTATTCGACCTTACTGGAATCGACGGCCTGTAATAATTTGGCATAAGGTTGACAGCTGAACCACTCGTTAAGTGCAATCGTAAATCGGGTCAAATGTGGTTTCACCTTCGATTCCAACGCATCCACCAATTGATGTTTCTTAATCGATGCGATCAGTTCGTCTGCCATGCTGCTCACCTCCAAAATGAATCACACAACGAAAAAAGGGAGGACCTTATGTCTTTTTTTTCGGAAAAAAAAACAAGTTACATCACTTGACGTACACCGTTTGCCAATCAGACCCGTTCTCTCTGGACCATCTCTGTACCTTGTCGTACATTTTTCCTCCCTTCACAAAATCGTCTAAGGATAAGGAATAAAACACCAATGTCATGCCTTTAGAAAGGCAAGATTCAAAATCATCACTGTCACCTTTCTCTTCTTCTCGGATTCCCATAGAATCAAACACATAATTCAAGACCGTCTCCGCTTCGTTATGAGAAAAAGGTCCCACATGTAAATGATAACGACGCTCGTCGTCTCCTTTGAACAACGCATACGAATACATTCTCTTGTTTTCCAAAGCATCCGCTAATTCTATTTCGAACACCGTCACATCGATCTTCTCCATGGCTTTGGGTAAATGACAATGCAAGACAGAGCCGTGCGCCAAAGGCCATCTCCGTCCCGTCGCCATCATGTTGTCTACTCACCCCTTCCAAAACAAAAGAGACAGTACGATGCCGGCACACACATGTGGTAAAACACTCACTACGCGCATGCGTAACTCACCTTTTTTCCAGTGACTCCTTTATTTAAAAAACACACATCTTTCGCCCCTGAAAAAAAGAACATCATGAAAGGACTTGTGCCCTACGCTTCATTTCCCTTCGCTCACAACATGTTAACTCGACTCGCTTGCATTTTAAGACGACTTCATCGCATCACTCAAAATCTTCTCCGACTCAAAAACGGACAACGCCATGCCATACGACACCTCTGGCACGTGGAAATTTCACGTGGCATACGCGTGAATTCAAGTGGTGACATTCAAGTACCGGGAAAAATCTCTCATTCTTCACCAGACGTCGACATGGAACAGAAGAGCAAAGATAAGTCACATCTCAACAAACTCGAACGCAATCGATACCACCGTTTGAAAAAAGATCCCGTTTACAAAGCCAAACGACGTCTGGCTAAAATCGATTACACCATCCGTCAACTGACCAAAGAACGACAGTGGATCTTACGCGATCTGCACGAAGCCGTCACGCGTAACGTCGAACAACCAGTGCCTTCACTGTTACCAGAACCAGTACCCGTGACGTCGGCCACCCACCAACAAGAGAACCTACAAATGACCTCCGTCAAACAAGAGACGTCTCATTTCAATGATTGGGAACTCGACTTGGACGCCTGGGAATCCATCCTCGCCTCCCTGTTTCCAGAAAGACATGGCGACGGCAGCCTTGGACACCACATTGACGTGTCCGTTCCATCAAACACCCCTGATCCACAAAACCAGTGAAAGAACACAGTTCCCTTACGTCAAATGCGAACTGGATAGAGATTGTCCCCTCTTCTGTAAAGACGATCCGGATTCATTGACTCAATTCATGACCATTCTCCACACTCAGACCGATCCCACCTGGTTTCAAGATTGGAATCTCATTTGCGACTGCGGCTACGTGGCCACCACCGGACTCTGCAAAGACCCCGCCAAAAAAAATTACGGACGAGCTTACGTCACCTGCAACAACGCCAATCAAGACAACAAGTGTGTGTTCTTCCACTGGTTAGACAAACCCAAAAAGAAAAAACGTCCGCAAGGTGTCATCACAGGCATTCAACCCATTCCATGGTATCTCAAGACTCACAATGTCAAATCCTACGGAGGAAATACCATCCAAACCCCATTCAGAAAGGAGACTATGGCGAGTCCTAGTCAGGGACGATCTAGCCAACAGACGAGTCCTAGGACGAATCCATCTAGAGACGTTGCGAGCCAGAGGATGTCAACTCTTCCAATGGCACCAAGACTTCAAGAACCCCCCGTGGTTAGTCGGTATCCTACTGTTCGAACGACCGGTACCCGAGGGGATTGTATCTGATTTCATTCAACCCATCCCAGGTGTCTACGATTCAGACGACGTGCAACACCAACAACTGCAAGCGCGTCACGTCCCCGAAAACATGCCCTTCATTCTCAGAGAAACCAACCACATTGCCGAACGCGTATGGCATGCCATCATCCCTCGACACAGATACTCCATCATGCCGCTCGTCAAACTCAAACCAGACATGATGACCTCTTGTAATCTCGACAAGATCCTCATCTATCAAGACAAAGATCCAGAGTACCTTCACGTCATATTCGTCTGTCTCGAAAAATCAGACGAATGGAGCATCTGTGCCGACATCTTACGAACTCATCCTCTCATCTGTTTACCTTCTGTCGATCATCACTACGATGTCGATCAAGACGAACGCTGTAAAAATCCATTGAATCTCAAAATCTCTAACATGTCTTTGTAAATAAAAAAACTTTACCCTTGACGAGTCTAGTCATTTTTAATCATGATTCCCCTGTACGGACTCCAACCCCGATTCGCTTGAGGAGGTGCATTCGATTTTCAAAAAACCTGGAAAAAGACAGGGATCGAACTTCATCCTAGAGGTTATCAGTACTTAGGCCCAGGGACTCATCTTAAAGAAAGACTCGCGCGAGGGGATCCCGGCATCAATCGACTCGATCGCATTGCCAAGCAACACGACATCGCTTACAGCAAAGCTCAATCTCTACGAGATAAACACAAAGCCGATCGCATGATGGTCAAGCGTCTCGCTGCTCTCAAAGACAAGACCAACATGGAACGAGGGATTCAAGGTATCATGCAAGCCAAACTTAAAATGGGCATGGGACTCTAAAAAAATAAAAAAAACACACACATTTTTTTTTATCTCAGTCTTTTATTTCATTTCCGCTTAGTCCGATTGACTGCTTTCGTCGTACTCCCCCGCCAACCAAGCATACCATGCATCCGAATGCTTGGGACAATTCGCCATCGTCTCTTGATTAGGACCACAAGTGCAATTCGCTTCGGCAAACTCATACTCTGTCTTACAAGGCAACATGGACGTACAACCCAGACAACGCTTCGTCATCTTCACTTCACACCATCCCGTGTCGAAATTATACATCTTGACGTGAATCACAGAGTAACCTGCACGCACTCACAAAACAACCTTCGTGCGCAGACGAACCGCACTTGCCGCATTTCACCACACCATCCTCCTTCTTACCTAATTCGCCACACACACCGCACAGCAACATCTCGCAAGAGACTCCCTCACACGACGATGAGGTACACTCGTTCTTTGGCACTAAAGAAGAATCCTAAGAAAAAGTAAAAAAAAGCATATGAGGCTCCCCTGTGGCGATTTGAACCCGCGACCCTTTCGTCAACTCCACGTCACCTCACGCGAATTGTTGACAATGCTCTACCAGACTGAGCTAGAGGGAGTCAGACAGAAAACATACAAAAAAAAAACATGTTTTTATTATAGTTTTTTTACAAATAAGATTGAATCAAAAACGACGTGACTTCCTTTTGCAAGTCTAGCAATCCTTCATCTATGAAAATACGACCATACTCGTTTAATAACTGCAAACGATCAAAAAAACGACGATTGGCACGTGTGGCAACATCCAAATCGACACGAGTATTCCTCTTCAAACGCTCCAACTACAGAAAAAAAAGAAAACACTAATCTTCATCATTCATGTCCAAAAAATCTAACTCGATGTTCGGGTAACGAAAAAAATCTTCCACATCCCGCAAACTACTACATAACATCTGATGTTCTGCTGTTCCTTTATCGTACCAACGCAGCATGCGTTTCATCACCAATGCCACATCCACAATGTCTGTAGCATGATCTTTTGCCATTTCAAGTCGTGCCTTCATCTCGTCACATAGAAGTGCCAGCACTCTCTGTGAAATGTGATGTGGACTCTTTGAGGATATATCTCTATTATTATACTGAAAAAAATTTTATGTCCCCAAACTAGTATGGGAATTTTCTCATTCTAAGGTATAGCGCTCAATAATTCTCCACTTTCACAATACACCTTGTTCCCCTTAACCCCTGAATTTTGAATAACCATTGTTTTTTATTTACCCTGGGTATTTCAGTCGTCCCAAGAGAAAATGAAGACAATGCTTATGGGCCATGCCTATGCATAATTTTGAGGGCAAACAAGATGTATTGTGGGAGATGTGCAAATTGTGAGTTTCTATCTGAACACACACATACGTTAGCCGCAAGAATACGCACTCACTCACGAGGACCAAATTCCAAATTATTAGAAACTACCTGCAGCCCACAAATATCTTACCTCATGCGCGATAATTGGCTCTGATGGATCTGTTTCTCCTTGAAACACCAATTCGAAATTGATCCCTGTTTCATCTGTTAATTCGTTTGCTCCTGTGCTCAAAAAGGCCGCATGCTTGGACCGAACGTGCTTGTAGAGACTGTTGTAAAGCCTGTATTTACTTTGGCAACCCTGGATTCCGCATTAAATGTAAAATTTTTCTTCATTTTCATGCTGTAAATAAAAATGAGTAAGAGGTTCACTAAAAAAAAGGCAGATAAAGGCACCAGAGCACAGCCTGCACTTCCACCAAACGCGCGACATGATAGAAGTATAGCCGATCGAGGAGGTCTGGAAACAATAATAAGGTCATGTGATGGTGCCAGCCATCTTCGCTGTTTTCCTGCCAGAGTCTCTGAGGAAGGTTGATACTTTTTGCTTGCCGGGCGAGTGGTCGGTCTTGGGGGTCAATTTATGTTAAAACTGAGTGGTAAGTGTGCTTTTTCTGTGGTATAAGTTAATTACTGTGTACTTAGGCCTTGAAAGAGCGTTTATTTTGTTGTTAACAACGAGAGACTTAGTTAAAACTCACTTTTGGCTGGTTCGTCCTGATGAAATCGTCCGTTTAGGAGAGCTGTGTAAACAAACCTCAACATGCTTTCTATATTCCTATCCGGCAAACCAGAAGAGAATTTGAGATTGCTGAGAACCTGAAAAATGTGTAAGTACTCCACGTTTAATAAAAGTCAAATGAAATTCGCAGAACGATGAGGAATAATTAGCAGTCGTCAAGCCCGTACCATCTTTTAGAGCGCCAAAGAGCTTGGAGGTTCATGATGACTTTGCCTGCCTGATTACTAATTCTATACCTTTTTTGGTGGTTGCAAATATTATATTGACATTTGAACGGAAGGTTAATGTTATTTTTTAACAGTTTCCATGCATGCAGTGCCATGGATGATCGAAAATAGACGCAAGATTGTAGGAGTTCGCACAGGTGACTTACAAGACCTAAGAGAGAGAGAGTTTTTACTGAATTCGATGGCATTTTGCTGCCGCAATCAAAAGTAATTTTCAAGAAGTGGGATGACGAGTTCAGTGATTATGTTGACTTGAAAGAGGGCAGTTATTTAAAAGATAAGGACAAAGTGCAGGTTCTCCAGGAATGTTCCTTGAGCGGCCCTCCCAGCACACCAGTAGCAGAGGAGAGTGATGGATGAGATATTTTAAGTTTCATATTCTCTGAGAAGGGCAGATAGTTCTTGAACAAATTATAACATCCCAATTTAAGTTACCAAAGAAAAAAATGCCACTTCATCTCTTCAGGTGTAAGTATCCCACAACAGGGCAACAATACTTTCGTTTTCCACTTTTTTGGCAACACAAATTTCCTGCAAGTTATGTACTGTTTAGTTCGTAAGGTTACACAATATGTATAATTAACAATTAATCCACGAGCGCGCGTTGGATATGAGATGATAGATAGCCAACGAGGCGTGTATAATGGCTGATATACCATAACGGCTAAGCCAATAAAAAGCCTAGAATTGCATTATCCAATGATCCAGTTCTTTATAATAAACAATTATTGCATGAGGTTTTTGTGATATCCAGAATAATTAAGGTCGAGGTAAGTGATGGAAGTAGTGTTTTTGCTTCTTCACTGACGGGAAGCAACACAAATCGCATGAACTTGACATGATTACCTGTGTCTTTGACATGATTATTGTATAATCTGCAGTTATGATGTCACAGGCGCTGATTTTGAAAATTCACTGTACGGTTTCGGCCACTCAGAAAAGAGTCAGAGAGTTCAATGTATAATAATAATAATAATAATAATAATAATAATAATAGTAATAATTAGCTGTATACCCTTAACAGGCACACATTTATTCACATTGTGATATGATTTCATTGTATACTGATTATTTTATACAGGAACAACATTTCAGCTTCCTAACAAGAGAATCAT
>BLFN01000290.1:7005311-7010311 GCA_014634225.1 Acropora yongei
ATATCTCATTATCAGTTTCCTCTGCTTGTTTTATGTACAATTTGGACTTTTACAAAATGAGAAGGCTCTTCTTTGTTCATCATTCGTCGGTAAATTTTCTGTCAATCATTTTATACTCAAAGAAATAGCCATAGACTTATCAATGAGTTTTTTTACTATTTCTGTAGGCCCTTGAAGTGCATGTACACTGATTTGTAAAATCTGTGACAATTCCCATAATAAGCAACAACTTGCAAGCCTCACCATTCTAAAATACAGTGTGCCTCATCGATAACGAGTACTTCAACTGAGCTCTGATACAGTTTACTCTGAAAAAGCTCCATTCCTTCCTTGCAAGAAATAAACGCCTCAGGATGAGCAAACATGATATCATACTTTGCACCTTTCAGAAGTTCCAAATTTCCATCGTTGAAATCAATCTGCAAATCTCCTTGATCTTCTTCCTTTTAATGCTTATTATAACTGCCTTCAAGTTCCCTTCCTTGGTTCTTTGGATCTGATCTTTAATCAGTGCATTTAAAGGGGAAACCACAACAACAACAGGCCGAAGTGAACACGAAGGCGCTGTTCTGTTAATTTTATTGTAAAACATCGAAGAAAGCAAGTGGAAAATCATTGACTTTCCATACCCTGTGGGCAAAACAACTACCGTATTTACCTGTGTATGATGCGCACTTTCTTCCCGCTGAAAAAGATCCGAAAATTGAGATGCGTAATATACATGGAATCCTTTGTTTTAGACTTGCGTCCCTTATTAGCATGTAAACAAATACACGAAATTAGTTAAAACAAAATCATTGGCTTTTAATTGAAAAGTTACAGACAGAACCAGTAAAGAAATAACGATTTCGTTCCACTTAAAATTACCCTTCCCCTCAAGATTAACAACTGATGAACATAAAAACGGCTATGAAATTCAAAGAGAAGCGAACAAGAATTTGAAGTTCGGTATCGGCAACGTGGTGGCCTGGGGAGATGAAGAGGCCTGTAAATGTAAAAGTAGTATTCACAAAAGAAAACTCTAATTATTATTTAGCTCTAATTCCTCTTAGATTGACCTCAGTTCTCTAACCCATAGTACATCCTTGAGTAATCGAAGAGCGGGATGCAGTGGATAGCAGACAATATCCATGACTTTACAGTGGCTGACAACCAAAAGAGTCCATCGGAAGAACTGATTGTTTCATGGCCGTGCATCGAGTGACATTTCTGAAGAGATGATCAAGTTGTCATTTTTTGAGTGTTTCCAAATCATAATATTTTTACACTATTTTTTCGTAACCAGTTCCTGTTTTCTGCTTCCTTTTTTTTTCGTTTTTTTCAGTCCAAAATAGGAGTGCGTATTATACACGGGTAAATACATTATATCCTTTCCAAAGTAAAATGCCTCAAGGCATTTGACTTGTTTAGGTTTGAGATAAAAGGCCGAATAACTGCCTGTCCTGACGGGAAAATGCAGACTGGTAAGAAACATGGTGGCGCGTTATTCACATGCATAAAAAGGAGTGTGACTCATATTGGATTTGACACAAAAAATTTTTTTTGCAAAGGGTTGAAAGTGACGTACCCCTCCCCTGATCTCTTTTTGTACTTTATGACACGTGACCAGCCCCAGCCATGGTCTCTTTCTCTCCCGCTCCAGAGAGACCCTGGGAACGAGGTTGTGAAGTCGATTGGGTTGCGGGATTCCGTTTTTAATCTCTGGGGGGATAGAAAAGAAGATCTGGGATTTTCAGAACGCACAGATAGTGAGTTTGCAACAGATAGTTGTTAATGAAAACATAAACAAACAACAGTGTTGCATCAAGGATGAAAATGGGCCTTTAACAAACTGAACAATGGCTTCCAACTAGTCCAAGATTCGTCAAACAGCTGGACTAATAGACAACTAGAGAAGATTACTATGCTCTATTAGAAGCGTAACCTCAACATCCAAATTCAACTCCAACTTTCTGAAGTCTTCGCAGCAAGCAGCTGAGTATTTGAGAAGGCTGTGCAAGTCAATGCCGAGTTGCTCAGCATCTTTGCCATACTTGTCCAAGCCCTTAACAAAACTGTTGAGAACAATGTGAATGTTGCATGTTCCAACATCCACAAGCCCTTGGAAACTTCCGAATTTTCTGTTCCATTTCTTTCCAGATGGTCTTGATAACATTAGGTCCATCACTCCCTGGTGTTAACAGTTGAGTAAGGGGGACATTGTCGCTTCTAAATGCAGACTTGATGGCACTTGAAACTGTAGGAAACTAAGCATGTCCAAAAAATTCTGACATGTAATGCTTTATCCACACCTCACTGTGGACTGGTGACCACTGTCAGATGTGAACCTCCATCTGCTTTTTAACTTGACACTGTGCCCTTTTGTCGTTCTCAAGACTGAAGGGACTCTATGAAGCTGTAACATCAGAAATAAGCTCTACTTTGGAAACAGGCCCAATACAATGTCGAATTACATATGACAACTTTGTTCTCCTCATTGAAAAAGTTTAGAGTGTTTCAGGATCACTGAACATTACTCTTAACGTATCACCAACATCCACAAGTCCTTGGAAACTTCCGAATTTTCTGTTCCATTTCTTTCCAGATGGTCTTGATAACATTAGGTCCATCACTCCCTAGTGTTAACAGTTGAGTAAGGGGGACATTGTCGCTTCTAAATGCAGACTTGATGGCACTTGCAACTGTAGGAAACTCAGCATGTCCAAAAAATTCTGACATGTAATGCTTTATCCACACCTCACTGTGGACTGGTGACCACTGTCAGATGTGAATCTCCATCTGCTTTTTAACTTGACACTGTGTCCTTTTGTCGTTCTCAAGACTGAAGGGACTCTATGAAGCTGTAACATCAGAAATAAGCTCTTCTTTGGAAACAGGCCCAATACAATGTCGAATTACATATGACAACTTTGTTCTCCTCATTGAAAAAGTTTAGAGTGTTTCAGGATCACTGAACATTACTCTTAAAGTATCACCAATACCATCACTTGACCTGAAACTGTAATTGTCATTCGCTGCTTTGGCTGCCCAGATAATCTCTGCTTTAGTAGTATCACCCTTGTTGCTTGTAACACAAACAGTACGCACTGGTACAAGAACTATTTCTGATATCTCTGAAGTACCCTGTGATTCTATGGAAGATGAATTCTGAATGCTATGCTTCTCTGACTGTCACTGCGGGCCATCTTTACAATGTGTCTGTTACCCTTCTCTGAATGTTCAAGATCTTGGGTAAATCCTGCATTCCCACACTGAATTGTCTTTTTAACCACAAAAGAGAATGCAGTCTTATCACTTTTCCCTTTGTAACACCACAACCTGAGTTTATGGCCACTTTCATCTAGGCAGCGGTCAATAAACTTTGTCTCACGTTTAGACACGTTTTCCAATGCAGTCACACTAATTAATGAAGTAATAGATCACTTTCATGTGATGTCACATCATTTCCAGTCACCTTATTTGTGTACAACCAGGGTAATAATACATATGCAAACATAAGCCACATTAAATATTTCAGCTTTTCAGAATGAATACTACAGCAGTGTCGGCAAACTTACGTGCAAGTCCGGATGTCAGTATCCATCCTCTTCTTTCTGAGTATGCCAAAAAGCTAGAGCCACAAGTAAGGCAGCATTATTTGAAAAAAAATTCGATCCCGTAGTCATTGAGAGTAAGAATTTTCAACAAGACTGCTTGCCTCCAGTTGAATCTATAGATCTCCTATTCTACAAGCAGCATGCCAAACAAATCCTGCCATGCCCTCTAATTCCCTTATTCAATCAATTTGTTACCCTGAAGAAAACAAACTAAACACAGAAACAGTCTGTCATGGCTGTAAACATTAACAGGATGCAACAAGTGTATATGAAAATGCAATGAAAAAGGAACATGTAAACCTTAAAGTAGTCAAATGTGGGCTGATTATATATGAATTATTGTTACCGTATTTACTCGAGTATAAGTCGACCTCATGTATAAGTCGACCCCCCATTTTCAAGGTCAAAAATCGAATTTCTAATCATTTTGGGGAAAACAAATGAAATTCACACCAATAGAATTTTCCCAAAACGCCAATCTTTTCTTCCTGAGAATGTATTGAAAACACGGTGAATTAAGAAAAGCAGAGGTTTAATCATACGCAGTGAAGATTATCAAGATCCTAATTTATGCACATACGAGCACTTCGATTTACTAGAGGTATTTTACAATATTTGGGAGTAAATTGCACTGCAGTTAGCAACCCTTGATCTCGATGTTGAGTTTAAAAGGTTTAGATAGGAAGACCAAAGGAATGCCGAAGAGCTTCGAAAGATCGCTCGATGAAAACATCGCCATCTTGGAAAGCCTGGTAACCAAACTACGAATTTGAGGAGTACTGGAAACAAAGCATTTGCCAGGTCACCAAGCTACAGTCAGTCATCGTTCGATGAAAACGAAAGTTCAGCGCCGTAAAAGGCAGCGAAGCTCTAAGAGAAATGTCTGTTACACAGATCAAAAGACACAATAGAAATAATCTCCAGTAGGTCTGCGTTTAAAACATTTAACATTTATTATTTGACACGTTTTTGTTGACGAAGAATGCGCCGAAACCTGATGAAAATCGACCACAATTATAACTGGTTTTCCTGCACTTCTGGCAGTTGTTATGCTAATTTCTCGGACTGCTTGGTCAGGTCTTTGTGTATGACTTGTGTATAAGTCGAGGGAGATTTTTTGGGCTGATTTTTTGGTCGTAAAAGGTCGACTTATACACGAGTAAATACGGTATGTATGAAAAGTACCCCCAGTTACACACTTCTCCTGACTTCCTGTTTTCATATGACTGCTGCGGTGAAGGTGTGGTGAAGTGAAGTGCCCCCCTGTGCGTGGACAACTGCAACTTTGAGAGTCATGTCTTGAAACCATCTTCCTGTCTGGAAAAGGACTACTGATAACTTCAACCTAAAGAAAACTTATCACTATTTTTACCAGGGCTAGCAATAAAAACTTGACTCAAAGGA
>BLFN01000290.1:7030962-7033462 GCA_014634225.1 Acropora yongei
CACAATCCTACAACTGAAAGTTTTCTATAACATTCTGTAAGATGAAAGATGTGAGGAACAGGCTACAGAAATTTTTGAGGATCTCATGTAATGCCATACAAACCCTGACAAGCCATCACTCAATCTGATCAAGCAGATCTGTATGGCTCCAATTTTCACTCTGCTGTCACAGACTGAGGGATTCTACAAGAAAAAAGGGCTCTGGATGAATATAGGAAGGTATGTTCAGAAAAAAATGCTTTTATTGTTTACATCAAGAACAAAAATAACAGGGATACTGGGGAGATACCTCCTTTGACTGCTTTGCTAAAAGAAGCCATTCAAAGTTATTTACATAGATCTTTTACTCAAAGTTTTCAAATTTGATTTGACAAATAATTTGACGTGTCATTACACTCGTTATGAAGATATTAATTTAAAAGAAAAAAAAGAAAAGAAATGGCTGAGGCCTTCTTTTCACATACATATGATGTGGTCTATATTTCTATACTTGACTTTGGTTTAAAATTTCTCAAACCAGTTTGACATTTTATTTCATTTGTTTGATATCAATTATCATAATCTTAAGCAAAGAGAAATAAAAATCAAACAGGTTTGCCTTTAGTGTCTTTTTTGTGAAATTTCTTCCGTGAGCAAGCCCTGGTGTTTAATTACAATAGGAATTTTATAAAAAGAAAGGTGGTTGTCTCTATCTGAGCGGCTGGAGCATCCGAAAACACAGCAAAATCTTCCCATCGTAGCGAAATACCTTCAGAACCTTGATTTACTTTACATTTGACCTGGCATGCAAGATGGCGGCGTGGTTACGGTACGACATGACGCGTGCAAAATCTCTATGGGACAAAATCCATCATTGAATATTTGATCATTATGATTAAGTCAGAAGGTTCAAATAAATGTGTATGCTTCGTGTGCTTATCATTACAGGTGTAAACTTTCAGCATTTGTTTCGACCTACATTACTAAATACAAGACTTTTTCACTTTTGTTTACGTTAACAAAAAGAGTATGCCAATTGTGTAGGGATAATTGTTCTCAGACTCAACACATCCTTTCGATAACTCTCATTTTTTTGGTGCTTCTTATAACCCAGTATTTTCAGCTAATTTTCAGTTTTAGAACTTAGCTTGATTGAATTGCTAAGATGGAGGTGTGTCTTATAACCGAGTGCACCTTCTAACCGAATAACTACGGTAGTTAAATTCTGATGTTTTTCTCTCATTCACATCTTTGGTGAATAATTTTGATTTCCAAGAAACATTACAGCAGCCTCCTTTCAATTATTCTGGCAGTTTATCACATCTTATAATATACTCAACAAAATTTTAAGTGTTGCACTGGTCAATAATGAGCGCATAAATAGATTAAATAGAGTGCAAGTGGAGGTTATAAAGTGCAATTCAAAAGTTGCCATGGAAACTACAGTACCGCTCAAAGGTAAGTTGACAGCACTTGTGAGTCACAAAACTCGACTCGAGACTCGATTCTCGATCCTCAAAAATTTCGAGAATCGAGTCTCGAGTCGAGTTCCTTAACTCGCCAGTTGGCTCTTTCGAGTTTTGAGTCGAGAAAAATAATGAGCTTGCTGGTTGACTGAGCTTTAGAGAAGTAAAATGGATAAGGGAAGCGCTCTCATGTGATGTTGAGGGAAAAGCGAGTCGTCTATCAAGTAGCTCTTTGAAGAAAAATGCATTCAATCTGTCGTTACTTCCTGAAAGATCAATGAATAATCTGTCACAATACTGTAATTCACAAAACGATTAATCTTCGCCACTAATTCGAACCTCACTCACTTGACAAGACTTAAAAACTGAGGCTTTCTTTACTCTGATGGTGAGCGGTATCAATCATTGATTTTTGAAGCTGTTTTGCAGTTGCAAAGTTGTCTTGTAACGCAGAACTGTTTCGCAAATTTCTGCAATCACTGAAACTTGGCACGAAATCATATGAAAATGTTCAGAGAGATCGTCTTATTACGATAGTTTCCCGTCTGTACAACAAAATGAATAAATCTTTCAGGTATACAATTATACACTGTATGATCAAAGTGAAAAGTTCCTAGTTAACTTGCACACGCAAGCGTGATGGTTAATTCCTGGATCGCTTCTCAAACGTCTTGTTCAACGTCTTCCGATATATGAATAAATGGCCGCCGATTTGTGTGATTTCCTGCATAACATTGATATGCATATGAAAAAGGAAAAAGAAACCTTACAAGGACTTCGAAAGAACATGCAATCAAAGATGATATTTACATTTTACCTAGAGATTTTACATTTCAGATTTCCTCATTCAATACAATACGAGCAAAACCTGTGAGATAATTGATCTCTCATATGACAAGGTTTCAGATTAATTTCGTACCGTTGGCGAACGCACGGAATATATATTCGGAATCCAAGATGTTTACTTATAATTTGCGGCTTCGTAAATTCCATAGCCAAGGCGATGTAGCCAATTTGTGTTGAGATACAACCCAATGGGAACTCGTGTATCTTTG
>BLFN01000290.1:7070962-7073462 GCA_014634225.1 Acropora yongei
TGAGGGACAATACCCAATCTATTAATGTTTTTTAAACTAAGTTAAAGAAACATTACGTAGATCTAACTTTAACTGTGTAAGATCCTACAGTTCCGCAAACCTTCAAAAGTGTCTGCATAAAATGTCATATGACCAGACCACTAACTGCATTACTAGTCAAACTCTGTTGTTAATTTATTGTTCTGAATCATATAGTTACTAGATTTTTTTTTTTTTTGATGTTTAGGAGTCTCGTTATTGGAACGTTAGTTCTGTGGATCTCTACTGCCAATTTGTCTTTGGCAAAGTTTATAAATAAATAATTAAGCTGCGAAACGAAGGTAAAAGGAAAGTCATGAAGTCCAACAAGAGAGAAAGAAGAAGTGTTGTAGGAAGGCAGACAGCTTGGAGATTGATGCCCAAAGTCCCTTCTCTACACAACATGGTGTCACCTGTCACAGCATTTTGGTCTGCATACAGACATACATACATTAATCCCAAATAAGCCGCCAAGGTGTGAGACGTTTTTTTTTTTTTAGTAGCAGAATGATTGCGATGCCAATGTATATCAACCCTCCTTCCAAGCTTTTGTTTCCAAAATTGAAAGCCTTTGGGAGCCACAAATAAAGTGAAAGTCATAACCAACAATTTCAGCTATCATATCCTTACTCTTTCAGTCTACTTTGTACTAGTACACTTTTTTTCTAAAATGTTTCACGGCCCAAGAAGATTAAATTGGTGTTTATGTAACAGGATCTGGGACTGGCATGGCATCCGAGTGAACACGTTTGGCCGAGCTCCTACTTTTCGTCGCCTTTTAAAGTCTAAATGAAGAAGTTTCATGCCACCAAAGCGAAAGGAAAGACCGCTACCTTCGCCGCCATCATTCAAAGGCTCAAAAAAGACACCGGACGAGAAACGATTGAGAGCCGAGTGTGACAAAATCTTCGAAGCTCTCGACATGGCGGAGAACCTAGGAGTTAAAATAGAAGCAATTGTGAAAAAGTTAGAGAAGCTGGACATCACCGAGGTTCAACTGAATGAGGTCCACACAAAAGTAGCCAACATTGAAGAGACAGTTAGTAGATAAGACTAACAGGTTCAGGCCTTAAAGATCAGGACAATAAAATTAGAAAAGAATGTGCAGGAACTTGAAGAAGGCTTCCAGTACAATGAAGAAGATGTACGCAGCCTGCAATGTGACAACAAGAAACTGGAGCATGAGGTATACGACTTGAGGAAACAGCTCTTCTTCAAGGAGACATACTCCAGACGAGAAAATCTTAAATTCTTCGGCGTACCGGAGAGGACCGAATCCACCACGGAAGAAAGATCAGAGCAGTGAGATTGATCAAACCCACAAGAAAATTGAATTCCAGAGAGTCCATCGTTTAGGTAAGCCTAATTCTTTTAAACCTAGCCCAATAATACCAAGATTTCTTCAGTACTCTGATAGAGAACGTGTAATACACAATGCACGTAAACACCTCAAAGGTCATCAAGATTTCCATGTATTCGAAGACATTCCAAAGGACTTGTATGAGCTACGGAAACAGCAAATGAAAAAACTTAAAGACGCCAACAGAGAGAGGACACAAGGCGTACTTCAGCAAAGCAAACCAGGACAAACTTTTTGTCCACGGCAAATATGTTGCTCCAGAACAGCCCTTGCAGTAACTTCGACTGAATGTATATATCCTTTTGCGAACTACTGAATTTCTTTTATTTTACCATTTTTCAAAATGGTGGCTACCATTACTAAGGAGCTGGAATAACCGATATCACGTACCAATTTACATAGTTGGTGTTTAGAAGACTAACTTTCAATCTGTAATGCCCTTTCCAGAATTATTTTTGTTATTTTAATCGTATGCGTTTGTGTATATTTATAATTATGACAGTCTATAAATTATTATTTTCGCCTTTCTTGGTTTGTACTGTGTTGAGCTGCATGTTTTGTTACTGTGTTTTCCCAGTCCACATACTTATACATTTCTCAAGCTACTCCCAAGGTGAAAATTTTTGAAGGTTCTAACAGCTTTGATAATGCACGGCAATTTTAATGTGATGACTTTAAATGTTAGAGGACTAAGAAACCCAGTGAAGAGGAGAAGTATTTTCTGTTTTCTTAAAGATCAAAATTGTGACGCCCATTTTCTGCAAAGACACGTACTGAGAACTCAGCAACGACATTATTTGGAGAGGCAAATGGGGAGGTGTGATTTTCTTTTTGCATGGATCCACACACAGTAAAGGTGTCTGCATTTTATTCAATCCTTCATTAAACCGTGATTTCGATAATTTACAAAAAGAGCAAAATAGAAGAATGGTTTCAGTTGATTTAAGCCTAAAGGGCAGCAAATTTTCTTTGTCTGACCTGCTAATCACCCTTTATCACAGTCCTTAGACTGAATTGCAAAGGGCGCAGCTCAACAAGGTCGGATCGAAGGAGCTGTGCTGCCAGCTAGGCGCTCAGTCCCTGAACCCGATCCATATGTGACTTCGGAGCACAGCACCACAG
>BLFN01000290.1:7115752-7118252 GCA_014634225.1 Acropora yongei
TATGCCCCAGAACAAACAAGGAATATAACCCTAAGGCCACACGCGCCCTGGTTCTCAGATGAGCTTCGGGAATTAAAACGTGTCAAAAGGCGCTGTGAAAGAAAATTTCAATCCACCAAGTTAACAATTGACAAGCAAATTTATTATCAAGCCTGCCGCAATTATGATCGCCTGTTAGAGGTTTCGAAATCCAAGCACTTGAAGGATAAATTTAGTACGTCTGACATGAAGCAACTATTCAAGCTCGTCGATGGTTTGTTCAGCGTAAAGTTTGCTCCAATTGTATCGACACATGATTCTCTTGATCACTTGATGGAGAGTTTTAGCGATTTCTTCGAATCTAAAATCACCAATATCAGATGTTCTCTTTCTTAACAACTATTCTCTTGGCCCAAATGTGGGACTAACGCATCGTGCTCTACTTCCATCAGTCAGTTTGATTGCGTCTCTACTAATGGTCTCAAGACTATCATTCAGTCATCAAAAAGTAAAAGTTGTGCTCTTGATCCAATACCTACTTGGTTGTTAAAGGACTGTATTGATGTTCTGTTACCTATTCTAACTGATATCATGAACGCGTCTTTGGATCAGGGCATTTTTGCCTCTCTTTTCAAGAAGTCATTCACCCTCTGATTAAAAAGGATAACCTTGATGCCGACGTCTTTGCCAACTATCGGCCCATTTCCAACCTATTGTTTCTCTCTAAGACGTTAGAGAGAATAGTGGCCTCCCAGATTGAGAGTTATCTCACTAGCAATGGCCTATTTGCTAAAATGCAATCAGCGTACAGAAAGCATCATAGTACTGAAACTGCTCTTCTGCGAGTTGTTAATGATATACATCAGGCCATCGACAATAAATGCAAAGCTGTTCTAGTGTTATTAGATCTGTCCGCGGCTTTTGACGCGATAGACCACGCTATTCTTCTCGATAGGCTTCGGGATCGCTATGGCTTCTCTGGAACGGTTCTTCGTTGGATCGAATCATACCTTAAGGATCGTCCTCAATGCATTGTCCTTGATAAGATTCTTTCTCGACCAAGATATTTGTCTTGTGGTGTCCCTCAAGGGTCTGTCCTGGGACCACAGTTACTCTCGCTTTATATCGCCCCTCTTGAAGATATCATCTCTGCACACGGACTCGACGCAGTGATGTATGCTGATAACACCCAGCTCTACATTTTTATGCGTAAAGGGAACCGCGTTGCTGCTTTAGAAAATCTCAGTCTGTGTCTGGATGATATTATGAGTTGGAATCTATGCAATATGCTTAAATGTAATCCATTTTTCCTCGCGTTTTTCACTTCCTGAACCGATTGCTTCGATTAAAGTCGGCCATCACTGCGTTCAGCCTACCAGTGTTATCAAAAACCTTGGAGTCACGCTTGATTCACACCTCACCTTTGTTCCTCATGTCAACAACATCTGTCGCACTCTTTCGCGTTCGTTTCATTCCATTGGCAGAATCCGAAAATATCTTTCGCAAGCGGATACTGAGCGCATTGTCCATGCCTTCGTTTTATCGAAATTGGATTATTGTAATAGCTTGCTTTATGGATTGATGGATTGCCCTCTCGTGAAATTGAGAAACTTCAGAGATTGCAGAACACCGCGGCAAGATTAACTGTGTGCACGAAGAAGACCGATCACATTACTCCTGTTCTTAAAAAGTTGCACTGGCTCCCTGTTAATGACAGAATAACTTTTAAGTTACTGTTGCTTACGTATAAATCTCTTAATGGCGTTGCCCCGGTGTATATTAATGAACTGTTGCATCATTACACTCCCTGCCGTTCTTTTCGTTCCAGTGATTCCAATTTCCTTGCTATCCCGAAGACTACTACAATTACCTACGGAGATAGATCTTTTGCGGCAATTGCTCCAAAGTTATGGAATTAGCTACTGCTTGCTATTAGACAAAGCGGCAGTGTTGATAGTTTTAAAAGGGCTATGAAAACGTACCTGTTTCGTGAGAGCTATTTTTTTTTTAGTTGTAAAAAGCATCGAGACATTTTATATGTAGAATGCGTTTTTTAAGAACTTTTAATTATTATTATTATTATTATTATTATTATTATTGTTGACTCACAATAGGCGGCTTGTCTTCCCTGACCTTAATTTCATCCTTGATCTTTTTACTTGTATAAACTGGGCTAATATCTGCGTTGATCTTCCGACTGAGGTCAGCCAGCTGTTTTCGTACTACCTTCGCAGATTTGTGGTCCTTGTAGGGCAACACGATTCTGACTGGGGCTTCCCTTTTATCAGCCAATTGGGTATGTGAATCCTCGGACACTTTTGATTCAATGAATCTGTGAATGGTTGACTGCACAAGGTCGTCAGGATAGCACAGTGCGTTTCAATTTGGGCCAAACTATTTGTTTAGAACAATTCTGGCTACGATTCTTTTATTCTTTTCCATTGCATATTTTTAACACTTTTTTACATATTGTATCACATTTTAGCGTTCGCCACATTTTTATTGTTTTTTAACTTGTTTC
>BLFN01000290.1:7371069-7376069 GCA_014634225.1 Acropora yongei
AAAACACCAGACGTCGCCATGATGGAATTTGCTTGACTTCTATCGCAAATCACTGATTGAGTGCGCCCTGTTAATAGTGACTCAAACCATTTAGTAAGTTCTCTTGGATGCCATGGAATTCAAGTTTATGGTGGGGGCACTGATGCAGAACCTTGTAAAAGGCTTTGCTGACATTGAGTATAGTGGCATGGACAGATGTATTATCTTGTATGGTGTTGTATGTAACCTATAAGTTCTCAATCAATCTTTGAAAGTACATTTTGTCCAGTGAGGGTTTTCCAACTTGCTGCCTTATTGGGTTCCAGACAACTTCTTCATGGTCACATGTGTTGAAGTAATCTGATAAAAAAAACTTCACTTTGGTGTTCTGTTACACTCACCATATATCATGGGAATTTTTTCTCCAATTGGCAAGTGCACACAGAGAGCGAGTTTCGCCCACACACAAAGGGTGCAGGGGTTCTGCTCACTCAATTGGGCACATCAGGTTGAAGCCTCCGAGCAGTGCATAACAGTGGGTAACAGGACCCCTAACCCCTTTGTGTCCCCCGTCAAGTTGTGTAAGCAGGAAACAGTCTCCTGCCTACTATCAACATCATCTTCTCAGGCTCACCTTAGACACAGGTGCTTAGACTGGCATGATTAAAGCCTCTGTTGTCAGTAACATGAATGCTATTAAGAAAACATCTCAGCAGGCCTTACAGACAGGTGGTATAACCCCACTCGCTGTTGGTGGTGAGATTCATCTAGAGCTAAAATTCATCTGACTCTTGACACTCTTGCTGTTGAAGATTTAGACTTTCAGATACTAGCTGGAACATCTTTCTTGATTACCAATGATATTTCCCTCCACCCTGCCAGACAGGAAGTTCTGATCCAAAGTTCAGAGGTCCTCATTTACAATTCAGAGACCAGTGCCGACTCTCCTACCCATGCTGTCCATCGCAACCAGTCATTTTTTTTTAATGCCATCCTTGCCTGCCACTGTATTCTACTCAGGTGACTTGAGTTGGACCCTTGCGATAGAGGCCTGTACCAATATACTATCCAATCAGTGTACCAAGGTCTCATAAGTCTCACATTACCAATGCTTGTGGCTAACAAAGTTGATGTAGTCAACAACACCAATGAACCATGCTCCATCTGATGCCATGAACACGTCAGCCATGTACGTCTCACCACCGCCGTAGATAGGAAATCCTTTCCCCCTGAGCCTTGCTTATCTGCTACTGTCTACCAAAGTAACAGCCAAACACACTGGTCTATTTTCTTTTCTGATATGATCATAGTTGATCCAGAATCTCACCCACCATTGTGTATTCAAGCAGCTTTGTTAAGTGCCTCAGGCCCATGATGACATCTTCTATCCTATTGTTGTGGGATACAATGGTGCATTTGGCCCAGTGGAAGCTACTCTCATTTTGGGTCTTGTGCAACCCCCAAAACAAAGTGCTGTGTCCCTCAGTACTCCTGTGAGCTGGTTGAGTTGTGCAAGAAATTTGATAAGTTGGAGTGTTGCCAACTCTTCCGCTCTCCAGAGGACACTAGAATATCGTAACCCATCTTTCCTGTTCAACAAACCTTCTTTGATGGTGCAAAGCTACGTAAGTGCTAAGTAATGTGTCTACCCTGTGAAGTTGAGGCATTGAGTATCATTGCTGCAGCCAAGCACTTCAGCCAATTCATCATCCAGTCTAAATATAGAGCTGGCATTGTCCCTTCACTGACAGCCAACCTTGCGTCCAGGCTGTCAACAAACTTTGCAGAGATTAATTTTCGGCAAGCCCACATGTTATTTCCTTTCTGATCACTATCAGCAGGTACCAAGTGGACCTTCAGCACCTCGCAGTGGCAATTTGCCTTTGACTTTGTCAGAACACTCCTGACTGTAATGAAGCCAACATGAAAATCTGCTCCTTCATCCGCAAAACTAAAGAATCAGTGGTTCCCAGTGTGTCTGACCAAGATATCTTGAAAAGTGGCAGGTATCTACCATGGTTCAGCATTCAAAATGAGTGCTCTGACTTATGGCACATCTGCGCCCACTTGAAACAAGTCACCCACCCCATTGAATAAACATCAACAACAAAGATGTGAAGATTTATTACATATTATGATTTGATTTATTACATATTATGTGTGGATGTCAGTGTAATAAAGCCATGACTAAAAGTGATACCTGTGAAGTGAAATGATATCATGTCACTTCACTGCAAAGATGGCCTTCGACTGGTCCATCACCAATAACCCCTGTCATCTCCAACTGAATTTATCATGGTACCCAAACCGTTGGCAAATTACTTACTGCCCTACACATGAAACTCGACCACCCTTCCAAAGAAGAGCTTCAACTCGTTTTCTACTGCCACTTTTTTGCCTTGGTATAAGCTCTGCCACAGCTCATATGTTGTATTCCTGTCACACCTGTGCCTCACTACAAAAGTTCCCATTTACCGTCAACAAACAATGTTCAGATGATCATCCAGATGTTGTAGGTGTCTCATTCACAGGCGATGTCATCAAGCTACATCTCCTTGTATCGGAATGTACAAGCTCCTACACTGTGTTGTGTATCATACCTGATGAAAAGCATTTATACTCTTCCAAATGTGCTCACTACCTGGTCCCAGGCCGTCACCCCTTGGATGGTCCCAATGCAGTCATGTGACCCTGCCCCTGGATTTGTTTCGCTCATGAACACAAATGCATTACAACACCTTGGTGTCTCCATTGAAGTTGGCCACATTAAAAATATCAACAAAAATCTTGTTGCTGACAAGGGGTACCGGAACTAGAAATTGAACTCTTACAGCAAGAGCCTGGCAGACGACCTGTGACAGAACTAGGTCATTCCTTCCCCATCTGCCATCTAAACTGAAGACTTGGCTATTAGGGCCTGTTCTCCTGTAAGCTTTGGACCCAGTGCAATCTGATACATATGTCTGACCTCCAACATATGATAGGGAAGCACAACTACCACCAAGCCAACCAGCGGCACAGCCAAAAGGCAAAAGGCAGCTGTCGTGCACTCTCTTCAACAGTCCCTGTAAAAGTTGGAGATCTTGCGTATCTGGCTTCGACCCTAACAAGTCGTAAGCTTGGAACCGTAACATCATGGTTACAGCCATGGAGAGTTGTGTTTCGTCAGGAAATTCAGGCGTGCCATCTCGTACAAAGTTGAACTATCTGAATATCACAGTGTATTACCAACCAACCACCTGTGAAGGGTCTTTCAATCTCTGCTACTTGTGATGTAGATGAGCCTCTTCCCCCTTTTCAACCACCTCCACCTGCTCGCCCGGATTCCATTTCAGAGTGACAGATTCCATTTCAGACTGACAACCCACAGGCCTTCACAAAGGATGCAAGCTACACTCTCCCTTGTGCTCCCTCACAAACTTCACTAGTTTTACTAATCACTCCTGTCCCAGCAGCTTCAATCATGGACAAAAATCTTAAGACAGTTGTGCACTTGTGGCTCTTTAAACATGTGCAAAACAAAGATTTGCATGAGATGCATAGTACATGTGGCACAAGATGCATAGTTCATGTGGCCTGCACCTCCCCCTACCCCATATTAGGTGATGAAGGGGGCACATGTAACAGACTTTTAAAATATAGAACTGCTGTTGGGTGTAATGGTCAAATCATCGATAATTACTGGTCTTGCATGACTGTCCCAAGGAATTTTGTCCATGATTGTAGATCTCAACACATCTGCAGGCCACTAAAGTATTTGGAAGACTACATTGAAGAGCAGTTCGTATAGCTTCATGAACTATGTGACATACCATACCATTCTTCATTTGGATGGAACTGTTGATGTTTCTCAGACGCTTAGTTGTTCATTTGACCTTTTGATCGAGACAATTTATTTCCTTTTTTCTTACTGTTATCGATAGAAGAAGAAGAAGAGATTGGACTAGGCGTCAGTGTAGGACGTAGGACACACATCCTTGTTATGTTCTGTTGTCAAGCCTTGTGCTCTTGATTGCCATCTTACTGTGCGAGTTGTTGTTATCAAACCGTTGTTGTTTGCTATTCATTGGTTGACTGGTATCTCTACTGGTGTCGTTCAAGAAAAGCATGTTAAATCATATTCGAGTTTTACTCAAATTAGTGGTGTGACACCACCCTGGTTAGGTTTACATGTATACTTTCCTGTCACATAATTTACAGCATCAATGTATAAGCCTCCTTGTGTTCAAGTCATGTTGCTCGTTTTCTGTCATATAAAAGAAGTACTAAACTGCTAATAAATCTAGGAGCTATTGCTACAGCAGAAAGAAATTATTGATTGCTTGCTAGTATGAGGCACTTTGCAATAAAATATCATTCTGTGGTGAAACAAATGTTAATGCTCACACTTGTTTGTTTAATGTACAGTATATATTGCTTGTGATTAAACTTGATTTGTATTAATTTCAATTTTCCGTGTCCCCAATGAGTGTGCCTTAAAGCTAAATAAACTTGGCACTTAAATAAAGTAATTATTATTATTACTTGTCTCCTGTCTGTAATCATGTGTTTTGGTTTAAGAAACGTTCAACCCTTACTCAAGCTCTTTGTTCACATTAAATGTGAGGGGTGTAAAAAAATAAATTTTCTTTCATTACATTCTGCATCAATTTATCTGTTCACATTCGTGGGTTAGTGCATTGTGGGGACAATATCCACTGTGTCATTGGGTGAGTGAATGAGTCAGAATTAGTATGAGTATGTGTGAACGCATATGTATGAATGAAATATGGATGCACTACAGGAAGAAAAGCAAAAGAAAACAAAACAAAAAATTATTCTTCAAAGGATGCAAGCAAAAAATTGTTCCTTTATATGCTCCCGAATGCAGCTAGGCCACAACGACAAAAATGGTTGATGACAACTGTATTGTGATACTTAATAAGGCATGACATTGTATTAAACATGCAATTAATGCAATAAAGTACTTGAATGTCATGAAAAGAAAAAACAGTTTAGCACAGACAGTTATGTAATATGCA
>BLFN01000290.1:7378569-7391069 GCA_014634225.1 Acropora yongei
TTGCCAGAGACACTTTATCATTATTTGTAAATAGTTTCCTTTCTGCCTATCCCATCTCTCACTTTTCCTCTCACCCACAACGTTTCCATTGAAAGAATTGCTCCATTTCTTTATGTTCTGAGATCACATGGAAACACTTGCTTGGCAGGCTATCAATGCTTTCTTGTATTTTGTGGGCTGACATGCATAGTTTCAGGTGTTTATTTGAAAGCCAATGTGTGGCTGGTTTCAGTGTCCTTAGTATAACACCTTTTCTGCTTTTAGTTAAAGGAGTGGGAACTGTGTCATGATAGGAAGCAATATTTTAAAGATTATTTTTAAGCTTTAGGCTACAGGCTACTTTGCATGTGCAGTAAATATTTTGTTCATGGTAGAGTTAAGGCTAATGATGACTATTAAAGTCATATAATACATATGTTCTATTGAATGTATTGTGAGAAGTGTTTATTATTTTACTTGACTTGTTTAGGTGGTGATGGTCCAAAACGTGCCCTCCTGGAAGAAGTGTGTGAACAATGCAATCTGCAAGATAGAGTTCAATTTTTGGGAAAATTGGAGCATGACAAAGTCAGAGATGTAGGTTAAGTGACGGATTCAATTGTTAATAATAATAATAATAATAATAATAATAATAATAATAATGACATCTTAAAACATCCCGAAAAGGCACCTGATTGGCTGACTGATGGTTTAACTTACTACTACCTAAAACTGAAGAAACCAAAAACCCGAAGAACTATCACCCAATTACTTGCTTGCCAACAATGTATAAAATTTTAACATCCATCCTTACTGAAAAAACCTACACGTTTCTCTATGAGAATGAGCTGTTACCAACTGAGCAAAGAGGATGCAAGGACCAGCTGCTGATAAGTAAAATGATTCTGGAGAACTGTATAAGAAATAAAAGAAACCTGTCATCAGCGTGGATTGATTACAAGAAAGCATTCGATAGTGTACTGCACTCATGGATTATTAAGTGCTTAGAGATGTTCAAAATAAACCCAACAGTAGTTAACTTCATAACTGCAAGTATGAAGAAATGGAAAACAACGCTCCATCTCAACCATAGCAAGGGAACCATGAAATCAAGAAAAAATCAAAGAAATCAAGAAGGTTACGTTAACAAAGATTTAAACATTCACAAAAATGGATGTCTAAGATCTAGGCGCTAGACATGGATAAGAAGAGAATTAATACATGTTAAAATGATTTTTGAAAAGAAGAGTCACAAGAGCGAATGTCATCAGGTAGTTTGTTCCACAGTTCAGAAGCCGAAACAGCAAAAGCTCTAGAGCCATCAAACTTGAGATTAAAGTTGACAGGAGTCAAGCGTAATGTTGAAGGTGACTGAAGCGTTCTGGAAGTTGAATAATGGCGTATTGAGGTCTTGAACGTAGATAGGAGACTGCTGGTGAAGAGCTTTGTGGGTGGGCAGAATTATTTTGAATTTAATTCACTCGGAAACTGGAAGCTAGGTTGAATAAAATAGGGGTTATGCGGTCGAATTTAGGAGAGCTTGTCAAGCTGCAGCATTTGGCACTGATTTGAGCTTTTCAATGACATATTTTGGAACACCGTATAAAAGAGGGTTACCGTGATCCAACTTGGAGGTTAGAAAGGCGTGGACTAGAGTCTCAGTGGTCTTAGTGGATAGTAATTTCCTTATACAGGAAGTGTTGCGAAGATGATAGAAGGCAGATTTACAAACAGATTTGACATGAGGGAGCATTGATGTAGTACTATTGAAGACGACACTGATATTTCTGGAACATGAAGACGGATGGCTTATATCAGAACCAAAACAAAGTGGAGGTAAAGACTGTTGAGTGTTATGCTTTGAGTGAAGGTAAAGAAGTTCAGTTTTGTCTTTGTTTAGTTTCAGCTTATTTAAGGCCATCTGCTTATCAAGATCGGACATACAATTCTCAATTTTAGCAGTGTGACTGGTAAATTCCAGATCGTTGTTAGCTGTAAAAAAAATATGTCGTCAGCGTAGAAATGAAATTGCATGTCATGGGAACATAGAATGTTGGCAAGTGGAGCAGTGTAGAGGATGGACCCAAGGACATAACCTTGAGGTACTCCACATTTGAGCTTACGAGACTGTGACTTCCTCCCATTGATTAAGACACATTGTGTGCCCATTGATTAAGACAACTTGTGTGCGGTTAGTAAGGTAGGAGTGGAACTAATCAAGTGCAGTGCCACATCTCGAGAATTTAGAAATCAATCTTTAGAGCAGTATTCCATGGTCAACAATGTCAGATGCAGTGGAGAGATCTAGTAGCAGGAGCATGACACAGTGGCGATTATCAATAGAAAGCAAAATGTCATTTTGAACACGGACAAGAGCGGTTTCACAGCTATGGAATGATTTGTAGGCTGATTGTAGCGGCTCTGTGAGTGGGTAAGAGTCAAGATAAATTTGAAGACGCACTGCCTCAATCTTCTCAGTAACTTTCCAGATAACCTTGAGGTTATCCTAAAATTATTGAAAAGTTCATGATCCAGGTTCCGTTTCTTGAGTAGAGGGGTTAAGACAGCATTTTTAAGGGACGAAAGTAGAAGACCAGATACCAGCAACAAGTTTACAACCCTACAAATAGATGGTAAGAGCAGGTCAAAGTGTTCTTTAAGTAACATGGCAGGTGGAGGATCCAGATGGCATGATTTCTGCACAACAGAGCGAGCAATGAAGTGATATATATGAAATGTTTCATATATTGAACTGCGGATTTGAAATCAAGTAAGCTATGATCTTCGCAGTTATGAACGTAATTTAAGCAATTGCGTATAGAAGCCTGAAAAAGTCAGGATTTCAACGGGGTTTGAACTCGTGACCTCGTGATACTGGTGCGACACTTTAACCAACTGAGCTATGAAGCCACTGACGTTGGGAGCTGGTCTTTTGTGAGTTCTAATGCGCCAGTGCGGGATGAATGTTAAGTGATATATATGAAATGTTTCATATTTTCAACTGCGGATTTGAAATCAAGTAAGCTATGATCTTCGCAGTTATGAACGTAATTTAAGCAATTGCGTATAGAAGCCTGAAAAAGTCAGGATTTCAACAGGGTTTGAACTCGTGACGTCGTGATACCGGTGCGACACTCTAACCAACTGAGCTATGAAGCCACTGACGTTGGGAGCTGGTCTTTTGTGAGTTCAAATGAGCCTGTGAGGAATGAAAGTAATTAATATTATGGGCTTTATTATTATTATATAATTGTTATTGTAATAGTGATGATGGTGATTATTTTTATTAAGTTTTCTTAACCAGAGTGCCTCATATCAAAAAGAAGCTGAACCAATGTAATGACAACTACTTGGTTGTTGCATGCTTTTTTGAAAAGTTTGTTAAAGGACTTTCCTGAGCACACTTGACAAAACCTGTTAGTGATTTTAGTGTAATGAACCTTAGGAGGTGTAACGTTATTAAATAATCAGTTGCACATTTATTACATAGTTATTGGCATGATGTAAGTTGAACCTTTCGGATTTGTATCAGTCATCAACCAGTCAAGTAGAAGAGACATGCGCCCGAGTGCTTTTGTGGTCCCTTATTCCTTTTACTTCTCTCTGTCTCTGTTGAAACTATACCTCAAAAAATGATACTTGGTGTCAGAATGGAAAGCCTGCAGAAGCTAAAACTGTGCATTGCTGTCTCGTTTTGGCAAACTTTGTCATCTGAAGCTGTTTTGAACCGATCGCCAATGACGAGCCCTCAACGTCTGCCCCACTGGGAGCTTGGAGTCCTATGACTCACATGATACCTCCACCAATACCTGTACCGCCTAAATGTGAACTCCATGGCAACCTCAGTGTGAACTGGAAAAGATTCAAATGCCAAATTTGAGGCAGATCTTCGTGTGGCCACGTTGTTGCCATGTATAATCAGGCCTGATGTGCTTGACATGTATGATGGCTTGCTATTCATCTCGAAGGATGAGAACGATATCAACAAAGTCCTAGAGCTCTTATAAGAATATTGCGTCAGTGAGACCAACGAAACCTTCGAATGGTAGGTTTTTAGTTAAGCAGACCAACAACAAGGTGAGTCATTTGATAGATATTTGACCTCCTTACGTTCTTTGCTGAAGACATGTAATTTTGGTGAGCTGAAAGAAAGCCTACTATGAGAATGAATTGGTTTAGGTGTCTCATGCAACAGTACAAGAAAACATGCATGCTGATCCAAGATTAACTGTGGAGAAATGCATTAATATCTGCAGAGCCAATGAATCGACAACAAGGCAATTTAGGGATATCACCACTGATGAAATCAATGCCATGCAAACCATGCGCAGCCGACGGCAAAACACAGGAAACCCTTGGGGAAACACACCAGTCCCACAGAATAAAGGCTCTGACCAGCGACACACAACACCCTGAGGAATAATTGCCAACAATCCAGCTCTTAACAAGCTTAACAACATACCTACCCGCAGCCCTTTTTTACACAGTTTGATCAAGTTACAGTCACATAGTGAAATCACGTGCACACATAATATGTCACGCATGGGATAATTTTGTCGCATCTTTCCCTTTATAGAGTCTGTGATGCAACACCATCAGAACCTTAACATTAAGAATAAACTAAAACAAGAGCATTCTACAGTCCCAGCTGCGACTGGACTTTCTAGGCCCATTAGCGTTGGTATCTGCCTGTGGAAAATCACAGGCCGCAGTTGCAGGGGTTGTCATCAGGCTATTATCATCAACACAAATAGGCTCATCCACTTCAGGAGAGTTGATAAGAGGCTTCTAATCAGTCGAAGGAGGTCTCAGCGGTTACGCCTATCTTTGCAACTGCCAACCTTTACTTGATAGCGGCAGTTACCCAGTTTTTGTGCACGCGTACCCTTCGACCAGCATTTCTCTCTGGGTAGTTGCATCCTTATAGTTTCTCCAGGAGTGATGAGTGGTAGTGGCTTTGCATTTCTGTTGTAGTAAAATCGCTGCTGTTCCTTTGCTCTCACCAATGCTCATGTTTCTTCCTGCGTGTTGTGGCGAGGCATTAGTGGGGTTCCAGCAATAGGGAGCAGGGTTTTGCATCTGCACCCCATCAGGTGCTGTGCTGGGCTTGTGCCGATTCCCTCTGATGAGGTGTTGCGCTAATCTAGCAATGCAAGATATTCAGAGTGACCAGACTAGTGGCACTTCGTGAATAGTCTTTTGACTGTCTTGACTGCGCTTTCTACTTTGCCATCCGACTGGGTGTGAATTGAAGAGGAAGTAACATGGGCAAAACTCCAGGTTTTCGCAAATACCTCAAATTCTGCAGAGCTAAACTGAGGGCCATCGTCTGACACTACTTCGTCAGGTATGCCAAATTTGGCGAAGGTCTCCTTCATAGCCTTTATCACTGTTTTTGATGTTACAGTGGTGAGGCGGCTGACTTCGATGTAGCTGCTATAGTAGTGGGAGGCGACTAGAAGTGTATGTCCATTCTGCTCGCAACGGTCTATTGCTACTCTCGACCATGGCCTTGCTAGTAACTGGTGTTATATCAGAGGCTCTTTAGTCTGTCACTTGCGATGGGCTAAATGGATGTTGCATTTTCTGATATACTGCTTAGTTCAGCTGACATTCGTGGTAAACACAGACTCTCTCTGGCTTGTTGTGTGCATGCCTCGATACCAATGTGCGATGTGTGTGTTACCTCTATGAGCTCCTTTCTCAGAGAGACTGGAACTACTATCTGGAGCCCCTTGAAAACAAACTCGTCCTGAATTGTGAGCATATGATGCACATTGTAGAAAGGAAGCAGGCATTGTAGCAATTCTGTCTTAGACTCTGCCCAGCCACGCTGAATACGGATGGCAAGTCTCGCAACACTGGGTTGTCTGCAGATGCATGTTTGATCTGATGCCATCTTGACCCACTTTTTGCGAGGGTTGCCTTGTGGTCAACCATCTCGAGGTCATGTACAGAGGAACATGTCTCCACTTCAGTTAGGTGAACCCTGCTGAGTTTATCCGCAGGGAACATGTGTCGGCTTTTGGTACTTGATCTGCAACTTGAACTTTTGTAGGTGCAACAGCATCTGCTGGAGGCACTGACGGGTGGCATGCAGAGGCTTGAGGACGATGGCCTCAAGTGGCTTGTAATCTGTCTCCACATTGACGAGATCATGACCAAAGATGTATGCTTCGAATCTTTCAAAGGCCAGTAGCTGTTTCTCAATTTGAGCAGACTCTGCTGTACAAGTTACCACCTCCTTGATCTGTTTCAGAGCCGAGTCCTGACCAACGCCCCAGCACCACTCAACATCTTGTTGGGTCAGGTCTCTAAGGGACTTGGTCATGTCCGACATGTATGGTTGAAACTTGCTCAGGTACTGGATCATCCCAAGTAACCTCTGAATGCCTGTCTTGTCTGTGGGTTCCAGCATCTCCAGGGCTGCCTTGACTTTGGCTGGATTGACCCTCAGTCCATCCCTGGGCACCACATGTCCGATGAAGGCCACTTCAGTCTGCCTCAATGTCAGTTTCTCACTGTGCAGCTTTAGTCCACGTTCCTGACAGTGCTTTAGGAAAGCAATAAGTTTCTGGTCTTGATCATGTGTTGCTTCTTCGAGGGTGATGCTGCAGCCTACAACCACAAAGTCGTCCACGACAACTTCCACTTGGACTAGTCCCTCAGTCTCTTCATGCATTTTGCCTGGAATATCTCTGGAGCTGATTTGATTCCAAAAGGCATCCTTTTCCAACAGTATCTCCCAAATGGGGTACTGAAAGTGGTCAAAACGAAGATTCGTCATCCAAGGTCACATCCCAGAACCCATTTCTTGCATCTAACTTAGTGATTACCTTGGCTCTGTGTAGGCGTGTGGCCACATCTTCGATTTTAGGGAGAGGGCAGTGCTGCCTTTGTATTGCTCGGTTGAGATCTCGTGAATCAAGAGAGTCTGAGTTTTCCAGTCTTTTTTGGAACAAGCACAAGGAAACTGACCCACTTTGTTGGTGTTGTCACAGGGGCAATGATGTTCTGGTGAAGCATCCTGTCAAGCTCCGCGCTTAATTTTTCTCTCAGTGCTACTGGTACTAGGCGTGGTGCATGCAGGCTGGGGCAAGGGGCCTTGTCCAGCTTGATGTGGTATTCACCTTTTAGTTTCCCTACACCTTCGGAAAACACCTCTGGAAAACGCTTAATGAGTGCTTCTTTCGTCAAATTTCGCTTTTGTTGTTTACTGCGTATACTTGTGCGCTGCCCATGTCTGGCTTGTTTATCGCATTGTTCGCTGTACCCAATAATTGAACGAATGTCCTGGCTATCGATCAGTTTGCAGTTTAGCTAGCAGTGTTGTGTGTCACACCACACCCTTAATTTGACTTCCCCAACCACTGGGCGCTAGTAATCTTAACTTGCTTCAGCTTGTGGTCCTTAGACGCCTTCTTAAAAAGATGAAGCGGTATGACATTACACTGTGCGCCAGTGTTAGGGTGAAACCTCAGACATTTTCCGGATTCTAACTTCAAAGTGATAAGCTGTGAATCATCTAAGATGGCAGTTGCGATAACCTTAACTTGGGCCTGCCGGCTTGCCTTCTCTGGCTGGGATTGGCTGCGGCACACGACTGCAAAATGATTGGCCTTGCCACTCTCGTTTCATGTTTTGCCACGAGCCATGGACTTTTTGGCTCTGTGTGTTCAGCCACGGTTTCCACAGGATTTTGTTTCCCGGCACTGAAAGCCTTTGTTTTTGGGTGATTGGATCTCTCTTGGTTACCATGGGTTTTTGTTGAGGATAAATGGACTTACCGTGTGTCCAACCTCTTTCATTTGAGCTGTGGTACTTTCTGCTGCCTGCTAAATTTCATCTGCTTCCTGTAAAGTTAGCGGGAATTCATGCAAAAGCCTGTCACAGACTTTGTCGTCACGAATTCCAAATATTAGCTTGTCACGCAATATTTCATCAATATTCGCAAACTCAGCTTTCTGCAAGCTTCCTCAGGGCTGTGCGATACTGGTCATATGTTTCATCAGCTTCTTGTACTCTTTGGTTGATGCGGTACAGTGGAAAGGGGATGTTCTTGCGTGGCTCGCAATTAATATTCTCTAAATTTGTCAAGAACTGACTTAAGTTTCTTGGCATCATCTTCCTCTGCCCATGAGAATGTTGAGTATAGGTCCCAAGACTCTTCGCCGATGATCGTAAGAAAGTTAGCAAACTTGTATGCCTTCCGATTTTTTGTCAGTTCGGTTGTGAGGGCAAAATTATCCCACGCGAGCTTGAATTGCTTCCACTTGTACTGATTAGCTAAAGCTTTTAATGATTTTTCTTCAAGCCTAAGCTACCTGAGAAGATCGAGCAGAAACTCAAAGAGCAGAAAGCCAAACAGACCTTTTACTACATCCGTGGTACCAAAGAATTGCAAGGACTCCATTCAGTTCATACAGTGTGCATCACACCACCCATGAGCCTAGGCAACAGAAAGGTTTGGACAAAACCAGAAGTTGAAAGACAAGTCGACATACGATCATACGAAGTACGTTCAGAAGATTGGGGGGTATTCCTTAGAAACCGGCGACAACTTCAGCTGACTAAAGAAGCAATGAAGCCAGAGGTTGATGGACCACCTCTACCTCCACCTAAGCGACAACAATCGGATCCTGTGAAAACGTGAGAACCACAGAGTACTACACAAACCAAACTGCCAAAGGAAGTGCCCAAGAACCTTCACGCTAAGGACAAGACTTGAACTTGCCCAGTTACACCTAAGGAAGAAATGTACATGCAAAGCTACAAGGTGCACCAGTCATTACCAGCAGTGGAAGAGTTGTAAAGCCACCTGTACGCTTCCAATGACTTCTAAACACTATAGTGGATGGAGAGATTGACCGATATCTGATTAGTACAAATGAATTAATAGGACAGTGACCTTTAGTTACTTGCTATTATCATTATTTCTTTCTTCCCTATTGAAGGGGAGATGTGACATTATCACTTAATCCATTGCTCATTCATTACATAGTTAGTGACCTTATATAACGTAAACCCTTACAGGTTACGTAAACTCCCTGTCTCCCTTGAGACTAAACCTCAAAAAATGATACAAGCAGGTTAAGATTCTTGCATGTGGAAGTGTACCTGACTGGAAGGGAGGCACACTCCTGCCTCTGATTAATTCAGGGTTGTACGATTCTGATTAAAATTTATAGACATTGAAATTTGCCTTTAATAATTCAATAATAGAAGTTCAGAAAGAGTAATTGAGACGCCACTTCAAAGTACACATTAATTTGGTGTAATTGTGTTTATTTTATTTCTGTTGAACACAAATTAAACGTTTGTATTCAAGAGGTGTGCTACAAATGGATTAGTCAATGGAATGCACTGTAGTAACATTCATGCACATGTAAATACAGCAAATGTCCTCAGCACATTTTTATCCTATGTAAACTACAGTATTGCTCTTGATGTAGCTTTTACAATAATCCCTGATATGGGAATGTATTATAAATGCTTCTGAAATCACCTTTGTCTGACTAATTAGGTACTTGTTCAAGGTGATATCTTTCTCAACACTTCCTTGACAGAAGCTTTCTGCATTGCAATTGTGGAAGCTGCAAGTTGTGGGTAAGTTGGCACTGGTTTTTACGTTGAATTTCAGCTCCAAATGCATGTAACTGAAGAAGCATTATTGGTCTGATCTCAGGGAAGTAATAGCTAGTGCTTGCCACAATGTTGTAATGTAACTGTTTATTGACACTAGTATTAATGAAGCATTGCATGTTTTTCTGTCCAGTCTTCAGGTCGTGAGCACCAAAGTTGGAGGGGTCCCAGAGGTTTTACCGAGTGAAATGATTAAATTGGCTGAACCAAGTGTTAAATGTATGCTGGCTGTAATCTAGCATAGTATAGCAATAGCTATTTTCTGTTTGAGATCCAGCTTCAACCCTCCAGCAGCTGGTTTTGTTTTGATTAGTCTTTATTTCAAGACCTATGTTCACATGGCTTTCAAGTATTCAACTTACCTGTCATTTTTTTTTACCCTCAAACACGTATATATACATTAACTGAAGTTACAAGTTTTGACTCAGTGCAAGACAAAGAACTCGTTTTAGAATTGAGAAGTATGTGTACTGTGTAACAAGCATTTGAATTTGTCATGAGCATCATTGGAGTATAAGGTAGAAATTGTTGGTAGCCGTTTTTTTTGGTGAACATGCGTGCGATACTGACGAGGACGACTAAGGTGGCGTTAATGATGATGAAAAAACTGGTATGAATATTAACCTAAAATAATGCAAAGGGGTGACATGGGAAAGATCTTTTAGAGCTACCGGAGCAACCTAGGCAACGATAGGCCCCGTATTACACAGTAACAACTTTAAGACTACACCATCTAAACAGCTGTACTGATCAGTATTTCATTCAACAAATGTTTTAATTTACCATCACATTTGTTTTATGAAATATAAATAAGCTGATTAAAAGAGGGTGCTGCTGGTGATGATTATGATATTATCAATGATAATGATAAACTTAAGAAAAGTATTGTAATACGGAAGTAACATGTCAGTGATTCCCAGGGAGGAGAGTTGGTGAGTTCATACTCTTGAGTCAAATTGGGCCCTATATCTATTGCCGGCTGGACCAGGCCTAAGTGATCTATCCTCTGGATACCACTATCTATTAGATAACGCAATATGTTGTGGTTGTATTTATCAACTGGACAGCAACCACCAAACTCTTCAACTAGTAATCAGTGATTAGAAAAGTGCGTTATATGTGTTTTTTTGCTTTGTAACTGGGATTTTTTTTTGGCAGACCAAGGTCGACTTCAACTTTCAACTTTCTTCATTTATATTGCGCAAGTTTTTAAGTCCGCATTAAACAAATATCCCTATATCCCTTCCCAACCCATCCCACACCACAAAGGGTCTGTCACCATAATGCCAACACAGCTTCATCACCTTGATGTGATGGTAACCGAAGAGGAAAGATTATTGTGAGAATGAACTGGATTAATTCCTTGCTGTTCTTTAATTCCTCAGCCCTTGTGATGGCGTTGGACAGAGCTGTTAGAGATGCCCAAAATAACACACTTGTTTCGCCAAAGGAGGCACATGATAGGATAAAAACCATGTACACTTGGCAAAACGTGGCAAGACGAACAGAAAGAGTAAGAACCTCGTAAAATGAGATAAAAACAGACTGAAAGACATCACTATTCTTGTAAGCTTTGCCTTTTTGTGCCAGAAACCCCTTCTATATTTAACCAAGTTATTGTAGATTTGAGACTGCAAGCAATTTCAGCGATGGAGAAAAGAGCGGGCAAAATACTACGGCAAGCACGAGACTCGTTGCGTATCCTGTGATTCCGCTCGTGCGCTTTTGCTAGACTACGAGTAGTCCCTTATTTCGGCTTGATATAAACAAGTGAGCAAAATGCAACAACACTCAGAGGCCACGCGACGCTAAGGGGTCGCTGAAAATCGGCACTCCCCTTTGATTAGTGATTAACGATTAGTGCTGGTTGACAAGATCCGACCCAATTCAAGGCTGCACTGGCAGCCGCTCTGTGATCCGTGCATGATCCAGTAGCACAGCACTATACCATTTGCTTGGAGTCGACTTTTGCGAGTGAGGAAAATGAAGCAAGGTAATTTTCCTATGATATACTCGCAATGAATTGTTTGTTTGTTTTTCAGGCCTATGATTTAGTTGAGACTGTTTCTCATTTAACATTTGATGAAAGGCTAAACAGGTAAGAGATTATGCATGACACTTCCTCTTTAACTATAATGAGTGACTGCCTGGGGGTGGTGGGGTTTCTCCCTTATATTGGCTATGTCAGGTATGAAAGGCACAAAAGGATGTGGTTTTTTAGCCATTTTGGTCTGCAATAGGGTATGGTTTGTGCACTCTAATTGGGCTGTTTCTTAGGCAAAGCAACTTCTTTATCATTAGGCGGTAATAGTCCATCAGCTGGGGGGAGGGGAGGCTGTATGGGTTACATAAGGGGAACAAACGAAACTTGTTGTTTTTTTAAATCTGTGCCTATTTAGCGGCATGAAAATGTATGACAGCAATGATAGAACGGTAGCTTTCACTTTGTAAATCAAAGTTAAATCTGCCCCTCCCCTACCCTATTTTTTTCACTATTTGAGATTTGAAATCTTAAATAAATGTTTTTTTTTTTTTAAATGTGCACGATTTTTTTGCCTAGACATATCCTTTGGAGTATACACGTGTTAAATACTATTTGAACGTTGCATAGGATCATTTAAACTATTTTTGACGTCACAGATTTTGCTTTCTGGGTTGTCAATTCAACTGTTTTCTCAATCATCTGATATGACTAAATTATCAAGGAGGCGTTTTTCATTACAAAGCTAGGAAAAAATACTTAAAGCTATTGTTAATGTCGTTTCTACATTTATTTAAACAAAGTAGGCCTTGAGTCAATATGCAAATCAAAGTGGTTAAGTAAAAAGGTCCACACGTGAGCTTTAACCAAAGCCCAGTCTGAAGCTCGCCCAGGCTAT
>BLFN01000290.1:7398569-7403569 GCA_014634225.1 Acropora yongei
AATTTAAGCAATTGTCTCATGAACCTGAAAAATTCAGGTGACTCAACGGGATTCGAACCCATGACCTCTGCAATGCCGGTGCAGTGCTCTAACCAACTGAGCTACGAAGTCACACAGTTGAGAGCTGGTCAATATGTTATGATTTCCCGTGAAAGGAATGTCGTATGAAAGAAATGTTATATGAAGTGCGGTGTTTGAAATCAAATGAAGATATGATCCTCGCACTTGCTGGACAATTTAAGCAATTGTGTCATGAACCTGAAAAATTCAGGTGACTCAACGGGATTCGAACCCATGACCTCTGGGATGCCGGTGCAGTGCTCTAACCAACTGAGCTACGAAGTCACTTTAATGACCATTTCATGAGCCCAACATATTGACCAGCTCTCAACTGTGTGACTTCGTAGCTCAGTTGGTTAGAGCACTGCACCGGCATCGCAGAGGTCATGGGTTCGAATCCCGTTGAGTCACCTGAATTTTTCAGGTTCATGAGACAATTGCTTAAATTGTCCAGCAAGTGCGAGGATCATATCTTCATTTGATTTCAAACACCGCACTTCATATAACATTTCTTTCAAAGGTAGTTAGCTTGGCACTTTCCAAGTTAGGACTATCTGGTGAAACCTTGAATTAGCATCGAGTTTGGAGAATACTGATCCTTTTGGGAGACTTCCCAGTGTCTCTTCAACTATTAGCATTTCATAATAGATTTCTCGGTGGACTGCTTCGTTTTGCCTTGTAAGGTCAACACATATCCGTACTTTTTTGTCAGCCTTTGGCACTACCACAATCCGCAAACACCATTCTGTCGGCTCGTCTATTGGTTCAATAATGTCCAGTGGCTCTATGAGTTTGATCTTCTCCTGCACTTTCTTCATAAGTGGCAAAGGTACTCGTCTGGGAGTGGTCAGACAAAAGTGTGTGGCCCCTTCCTTCAGATGAATGGTATGCTCACCCACCAGTTTGCAAAGGCCTTCAAAAATTGTCGGGTACTGCTTGGCAATGCACATGTCCTACTTTGATCCCGCTTGAAGTGGATGGTTAACAAGCATCAGACTGACAGCTTTGACACTGTACGTCCCTGGGATTTCATGGATAAGGCCAAGGTACCCCAAGAAGCAACTTGGATGCCCCTCTGACTACATACACTTTAATGACCATTTCATATAGGGTGAGGTTCATGACTGCTCATCCAAGGGTCACCAGAGGAACATGCCCTGCTCCGACAAGTTCTCTGTCAGATTTTGAAAGCATCCCATAAGAGGACTTGTAGATGGCCTCAGGCATTACAGACACTTGCACTCATGTGTCAGTGCATCATGTCAGCATGTCTTGATCTTGGATCTTAAGCTTCACATGCCATCCAGGATCAGATCTACCTACCAGTTCGAGGGTTTGCAACTGGTTCTGCCATGGAAGTATTGGAACAAGTGGGTGGGGTAACCCCTCCCACGAATGTGGGGCTAAAGGCATCTTCAGTTTCGAGAACTTGGTTGACTGTTTTTGCAGGTACACCCTTGCATGTGATAGGGAAATGTCCCAGTTTATTGCATTTGCTACATCCGGTATCCGCAGCTGGGCAGTTCCTCCTCCCAGGGGCATGTCGGCAGTAACCACAGTTCCGAAATGCTTCCTCTTAGAGCCTCGCTGGTTTCTCTGCTCTGTATCTTGATCAGTGACAAGGTCTGACCTGTTCCCTCGTGTTGTGAAACTCTCAATCTCTGGGGTTTTTGATTCTTGTAACTCACGTTTTCTTTCCTCCTTCAAAGACAAGATCTTTACCGCCTTTTCCAGTGAAGGGGTTGCTCCTTCGTCATATAGCTTTAGCTTGTAGTTGTCTTCCTTGCAGGAAAACGTCAGTTTGTCTCTAACTGCTTGCTCATAGAAATCGGCTGGAACTTGCACTTGGCGGCTCTTTCTTTGACAGTCACGACCAACGAATCAGAAGTTTGAGTCTGCTCTCGTTTGAGGTGAACCGGAAATTTCTCTCGCAGCATGGGTTGAAAGTCCAGTTTTCGAAAGTATTCATCGAACTTTGCCATAACGGTTGCGTAGTTGTCGGGATTTTCGGCTGGAAGTTTGCCTTCCCCTCCGAATGGTCGTCACGCTAGTTTAAGAAGGTGAAATTTGAGTAAATTTCCAAACACGACTCGTCAATATGGTTTAATAGCAGCCCCTCTTTCATTTTATCAGGTTTCTTTGCAGCCCCAATTGCCTTGAGTTAAATTTCAAATTTTTGTTTCCATTTCTCCCACAAGTGAGCAGGATTTCCCGTCGAAATTTCCAGTGGTACCTGCGGTGTAGCAAATGAGACGTTTTCCGCCATCTTGTTTGGAACCACATGTGCAGGATCTGTTTCTTCAACTGGTTTGGTCTCAGCGGCTGGAAGCTGGTAGCATGATCCCCCATCTGACAGCATGTTGGGTCTGGAAAGGTATCAAGACATCAAACATAAACGCAACATGCTTTAATACGATCGACTCATAGAGCTTGCACTTTTCTCTCCTCTTCTCTGGTCCGCGGTCAGTTAGGACTTCGTGTTACTATAATCAGTGTCTGTTTGTGGATGTTGCCACACCTTTGAACTCTTGGTTTAAAGCTGCAACTTCCCGTTTAGCACCTTAAATGCCACCATAGGTTTTAGTTTGGTCCCATTGGTCTTGGCAGCTAACACAACTAGTACTCTTGCCTTCTCATAACCTGTCGTTTTAAGAGTGACAGACCTCATTCCAGTTGCATCAAAGGTAGTTTCTGAAATCATATCGCACCAGATTAGAGTTTCATCCATTGCAATTATGTCAGAAGGGCTGTAATTGTGCTTTATATGTAGTTGCTGAACTTGAATTACGTACGATATAAGTGTTGGGACCCTTCTATCTGAATCTTGTAGAGCAACGGATGTCCTTCTCCTCAAGGATATAGAGATTACCTCATGGAAAGTGCACGTTAGATTTCCTGCACAGTTAAACAGGGACAGGACCTCACATATCTTTCAACACCTCCAACAATCCCAGGCATGCGGTAATTCCTGCTCTGCTGAATGTTTTGAAGTTACAGATCATGCGACCACAAAATTCCAGGCAAACTAAAAGAAGTGTTACATTATTTCCTGGGAGCAACCATCTTTAAAAAAGCAATTATATCATGTTAATTTAACTCTCTTGGTCGAATCAGCATGTCAATATTGTTCACTCTTTTGTTACCTTTGGCTATTCTGTTTGATCGAATAGTTTATTTCATGTTGTTATTTATCTTTGTTTAGCATTATATTATATATTCAAATGTAACTTCAATTAATTCTACTTTTAGCTGATGATGGTCGTTAAACGACCGAAACATCTCTTGTAAAGTTAGTTTCAAATGTGTCATTATTTTTATAAAAACTGCTTTTTGCCAGATCTATTGGTCCTATTCGCATGTAATCAATGCATTTGTAGATAACCTGCTTATTACCAAATTTAGTTGTGTGTAATCGTATGTTACTCGTATGTGCTCCTATCTTACTCGTGTGTACTCGAATGTACTTGTATATCGCTCGTATGTTACTCAGATGTACTCATGTGTTGTTTTAGTCACGATTGTTCTAGGTGTTGTTGAGGTGGTTGAAGGTGGTTGTTGGATTTTAGTGGTTGTTTTAGGTGAATTTAGCTGGTTGTTGGTCGTTGTATGTTTTAGTCACCACATAGATTGGTAAGGAAAAATGATTGTGTTTGAATTTCCTTCAGGTATAAATTTCAGTACCATTTCCTCTCCCGTGGGAACACGTATTTCTGGTTGGCCACAACAATGTAAAAAGTCCTCAAGTTGTTATTAAGATGTTTTTAAGAGCGAAATCGAGGAAAATGGCAAGAACTTCGCCAGTAGAATTTAAAATGTATTTTTAAAGTGGACTTCAAAACAGTTATGTGAGTACATCAAGCCTATGTGGATTTCAATCATGGAACAAGAACTAGAATGTAGACATGCTTGCTGAGGCAAAATAACATGATACCAACGCAATCGGTGTCTACTTGATATACGAGCTGAAAGAAAAGCTAACAGGGCGTGTTCCCATAGAACTGGCTAGTGTTTTAAACAACCCTTTTTGAAGTGGACATTGAGAACAACCTTTTTGCTAAAGCTTCTGGAGAAAGAGAGAAGTCGGCCTTGTTGTACCAGCGTAGTTCTCTGCCTCAACAACAGAACTACGATTTTGATTTGAAATTTAATTCCTCAAATAAACACTGCACCATGGATGTGGCGTCTATTCAGGGTCGGCGTTTTTTGGTGTTTTAAGTCTTGGCTGAGAGGTTTTTTCAGGGTCGGCGTATAATAGAGTAAGTACGGTGTACCAGGAATTTCATTAAGTCAGTGTATTGGACAACCCACGAACCGGTGACTCGATTGATCGAGCATTGGGCTGTCATGCGGGACCAACACTCACGGTTTTAAAATAACTGAGTGGAGAGTGCTGCCTTTGTAATAACATCAGCAAATGGTTAGACTTTCAAGTCTTCTCGGCTAAGGACTATAAGCTGAAGGTCCCATCTCACAACCCTTGTCGTAAAAACTGTGGGACGTTAAAGAACCCACATACTATTCGTAAAGAGTTGGGCATGGAGTTCCTCGTGTTGTGGTCTGGCCTTTACGGGACCGCAGTAATTGGCTAACGCTGTTGCGGTATCCCTGCCAGAAGCCTGGCGAAGCTAATAAATCAAATTTAGTCAATTAAATCAAACCCACTAAAGTTCTGTGTTGAGAAAACTTGTCCTAAAGAGAGCTTATATTGTAGCCGCGCGCAAATGCACTGCATTTGTTCACTGCACAAGCTCTCAACATGTTGAGTGTTTGTTGAGGTGTTGTCGAGCTGAGTGTTCAAATGACCTCAACAATGACTCAACATGTTGAGCATTCCGAATATTTCACAAAAGCTCATGTTGAATCATGGCTGAGAATCTGAAGTATATTTATCCCCTCAGAACACGAAAATGCTTAGCTGCACTTCTAGTAAGCGAACTCAT
>BLFN01000290.1:7435200-7437930 GCA_014634225.1 Acropora yongei
TAGAGGCAATTTTCTAGCATAACTACTTGTTCATGTTTTCTAGATCTACAGTACATTTAAGTGGGTTTCTAAATTTAGAATGTTAGGATTATTAAGAGACAAGTTTGTATCATCAGCATGTCATTTGTTGGTGAAAGAAAGAGAAGTGGGCCAAGCACTGTTCCTGTGTTACTCCACGTGCAATGGTTTGGTAATCAGAATTTGTATCAAACAAAGAGACAAACTGTCTTCTGTTACTTAAATACATTGTAAACCAGTCATTCACAACACCTCATATGCCATAAATTACTCCAACTTGGTTAATAAAATGTTATAGTCAACTGCATCAAATGGTTTATGTAAGTCTAAGAAGATGCTACAAGAGCAAGTGCCATTATCAATAATATAGTCATTGATCTTTGTATCTTATTGTTTAGGAGGAGAGGATCATGGGTAATTGAATGCTTTGATCGAAAGCCAAGCTGGTCTTTGTTTAAGATAGAAAATTTGTCTAGCTAATAATTCTGTCATACATTAATTATTTTTCAATTCATTTATTAAATATGTAAGGCAAGAAAATAGGTCTATAGTCAGAGACTAAATTGCTGGTCCCCTTTTTTTTTGTGAATTGGAAGTACTCTGGCCTTCTTAACCCTTTACTTCCCAAGGGGTTCCCCATTGACGAGTAAAATCATCTGACGTTAGACAGAGTAAAATCTACAAGTGCCAATTGGCACTAATGGGAGGGAAAGGGTTAAACGGGGACATAGTTTTTGATGATGTTGCTGTTTAACCCTTTACTTCCCAAGGGGTTCCCCATTGATGAGTAAAATCATCTGACGTTAGAGTAAAATCTATAAGTGCCAATTGGCACTAATGGGAGGGAAAGAGTTAAATAGATAAGGCACTATACCAGTAGAAAATGAGGAATTAGCAGAATGCCTTTTAAAGTCTTATCAAGGGAAGTTGAAAGACTGAATGGGCTGTGAGCCTTGGCTGAACCTAGGGACATGATTATAATTATTTATTCTTGGTTTCAGTTGAATTGGTAGGTGGTAAGAAGAAATTAGAGGCTAAGGGTTAATGTCTAAATAAGAATTAAATCGTAGATTTTGTTTTGGTACAGCTGTCACAACTTCTGTGACAGAGAGCTTGGTACTTACAGCCATAATATCTTTTTAGAAAGGAGTTTATTACCTGTGATTTATGTGCAAATTACACAGAGTAGTTGCAAGAATAAACAGAAATCACTCTCTTTCCATTCTTCAGTTGTTATTCATTCTACGTACGTACACGTCAAATGGAAAAAAATTAAGTACTGTATTAATAGTTTTGTGTCATCTGAAATAGAAAAAGTTTCTCTCCATATACATAAGGGGACATACTTTTTTTGCAAAATTACAGTTAAAACATTGTCCTATTTTCTATGGAATATTCTTAACAATTCTGAGTTTTGGGGTTCCTGATCAACTGTTATGGAAGGTGTATTAATTACAGTCCAATGTGGTTACTACCTCATAAGGGAGAGATAATACTAAGTATATTCCAAACAAGCTTATCTTTTCATACACACAACAAGTAAGTAGATGATTTAAGTTGAATTAATGAATTATTGCCTTACGAATCCAAACATGTGCCGTAGCAGAAACATGCAGAGTTTCTTAGTAAGAAAAGTGTGATGTTGTATGCATAGAAATGAACCATGCTTTTTGTCCTTGTCTGCTTTCTCAAGTATAATAAAGCATTTGAATGCCATTTGTGCATCTTTCATGGTTGTTGATCAAAGAACCAAGCGGCTCGGTGTCTAAAAAAATATGCAGAGGTGTAGATAAAGCCCTTATTTCTGTGTTACTTTCAAACCTCATACTGTCATGTATAAGACAGCATTTTGTTGAATATCTTTTCCAAATTTTTCTTAAATGGAACTTTGGTGGCAGTCATCCAGCAGTCCTACTGTATATAGGTGTACAGGTGCCCAAGCAATCTAAAAGTATAAGTTTTGTCAGGGAATTTCATGATGTAACAAATAAGACTGTTTTTATAACCTTTGCTTTTTGCCTTTTGATCTTAAGTTGGGCCATTGTATGTAGACAAGACAGTTCCTAAAATGGAAGATGTTGAAAAACAGTTTTCCAATTCCTTTGGTGGTACTATCTTTAAAGGTGGATATTGGAAACCACAGAATTGTCAAGCAAGGGTGAAGGTAAAGTGCTTACTGTAGTTCTGCATGTCTAAACCCTAACTAGAAGTATGTTGAAACTCTTAATTAAAATGAAAAGTTTTAGGACATTTTGTGGTTGTCCTTTATCTGAATATTTATTAAGGTTACTGTAGATCTTCAAAGGCCAAATTTTATGATTTTTTTTTTCTTTGCTCATAATATAGCTAAAACATCGATTTATAGTTTGGTGAAAAAAATAAGTTAAAATCATTTAATGATGGCAACATATCGGGGAAAAACTATTTTTGTGCACTTTGTTTGGTCGTTCGTGCGACCAGCAAGGCGGGTAATTCAGTTTAGCAAATAGTGTCAATTTTGCGTTTGAAGGCTTGCACGTGCTTACTGTTAAATCAAATCCAAAAGAAAGTTAATTCCTCTGATTCTAAATTGTATTAGCTTTACGATGATACATACTTTTCTATGGTTACAACATAAGAGACACGTATGCGAATGATTCTTCGGAAGACACCCCTGAAGGTCTACAGTAACCTTAAGGAGGCTCTGTACATATCAATAGGTAGTTTTGCAGT
>BLFN01000290.1:7569625-7572125 GCA_014634225.1 Acropora yongei
TAAGGTAAAAGGCGAAGTGTGTCCGCTGACGACGACAAACACAAATATTATCGAAACAAAATTTGTAACCTGATACTTCTAAGTATAAAGGGTTCAGAATTATTTCGAACGCCGCAAAACAAACATGAAAAAGACATGAAATGACCTCTTTCATCGCAGAAAGAGGGGCAAACAGTTCTTAAGAACTCAAATAATGGTAACAAAATCGTGAACCAACTGTCACAGATTCCTAATATTCTTAGTAAACACTTTGCTTCTGTGGGAAATAGACTACTATCATGGACAAAAGTTGTTGAGGCAAATGAAAATTATCAACCTTTTTCCTTGGTGTAAGTTCTGCTCTCTCACTTCGTGAAAGGTAACCTCCCCTTTCCCCGTTTTCAATGTTGGAAACAAATAAACACCCACGAAGCGTTTTGCAACATTGTTTTGGAAGGAGGGAGTGACTACAGATTGAGTGACTACAGATTAAAAAGATGTTTTCATTCCAATACAAAATTCTTTTGTTTTTTCGAAAGCGTTAATTTTCCTAAATAGTCTAAACACTTTAGTCCATGATTGTAGCTAGCACAATTCCAACTCCACAAAACATTCATCAAAATAAATCACGTTAGTCACTGCAAATCACCAACTTCATCTTTTCTATAACAAGATATCGTTGACGTCACCTATTGTCATTAATGTGCAAACCAGAGCCTCATTGGCTTTCGAAACAAGGGGACTTTAGTTCGTGTGGTTGATACATTTGAATAACAAAAGGGATGTTTGTAAACATATATGTTCCCTTTTCCAACCGGTAACGCCCGACAAAGTGACACTTCAAACACTTTCCACACCAAGTCTTGTGGACTATATTCTTCTCTCATAAAATTATTACAGTGTGGTATAGCATCTGCAAAGAGATATGGCAGGTTCGAAGTAATTTACTCAGTTATTCAAAATACAGGAAAACGCTTCGTACACTGAACCAGATCCCTACGCATGTGCAAGACTATTACGTAAGCTTAGCTTATGTAACAGTACCACGGCTCCTATTCTCTCAGAAATAGTTAATACCTCACTATAAAGAGTAGAGCAATACTCTTCAAAAATTGAAAATTTAAAGTGCTTCGCATGATGTATTTTATGGATGTACATGAACATGCAATTCCTCTATTTATCGACGCTGATATTTTACCAGTGACAGTTATGTATTAAAAGTCTGTAGCTCGTCTAATGTATGATATCGAGAACAACCAATCATCACCAAGTCTCCTAAATTTAGTTTTAAAAAAACCTCAATAATTCATTCATACAACACATGATCATCTACTTCTGGTAACTTTCTAGTTCAAAGTTCAAAGCTGGAAACACTGAAAAGCTCCTTGTCTCCTTTTGGCGTAAAACTTTGGAATATCAATAATAATTTATCGGTTTCTATAGCGCATATATCAATACAAATTATCATACACGCTTTATATGCAACTAAACTGAAATAAATCAAAATTAAGCTGCAAGAAATACTAAATTCCTGTAATTCAATTAAAAATATATAATACATACACAATGACACCATGTGTTCTTTCCCTGAACTGTTGGTAATAATTTTACTCTTATTCGATCTTAATGAATATGTTAATAAATACTAGATCAGACAGATACAGTGGTGCTAAGCCATTGATAGCCTTAAATGTGATTATTAGTATCTTATAATCTCGATAAATGTTCAACTTACAGGTTAGTCTCGTTTAATCATGTAATTCAAACTTGTCATCAGTCTGCGTCACTACAAAGTCACATGAGATTTCAAAGTCCTGTAACACGAACCAGTAATATTATTAAGCAGAACAGTATTTTATTAGGGGAGATAAAGTCCCACAAAAAATAAACAAGAACAGCGAAGTGAGAGAGACTGTTTGTAAATGCTGACGATTTGACTTGAATCGACTCGAACCGCGTCGAATCGTGTCGCTGTAAGTCGAGTCGCCTTGCTGGCAATCGAGTGGCAGGGCTCTTGGAAAACGTCACATCCTGGCAGATACGTCTAATGATGTTAAAAGACGGAAGGTGGCCAAAAGATAAAACACATACTTGTCTCGTTCTTTAATTTTAAAGCAATGAAGATCCGAGACACAATAAACGAACCTTAAATCGATCGCCTGCAATCTTCCCTTGCTCATGGAGCAATACACAGCCTGCAATCTTTGTTTATTAATCACCTGAGAATATTAAATAAGGGACGTTAGCCAAAAGAAAGTAAACACGAAAATGCCTAGTTCTTAGAGCGTCCGACTAGAGGAAAGATCTGATACGACATAGTCCTGGGAATATCATTTAAAACAAGGGAGGGTAGCCAATGAGGAAAAAAAGGAACCTCGTTCCCAGGGTCTCTCTTTTCTGCCTCCCTTAGCCGTTGGAACAGAGACCCTGGTTGCGGCTGGTCACGTGACCATCTATCCATCCAAAACCGAAGCGTGGGTGGGTACTCAAGTACATTTGGTCGAGAGGACGATAAAATACC
>BLFN01000290.1:7582125-7584625 GCA_014634225.1 Acropora yongei
TAATTTTGCAAGTCACGTTTTCCTCCTCTTCGAATTGAGGTGATCTTTTACAGAGATAATAGATAAGATATAGCCCTAAAAATTAATCAGCAGTGAAAAAGGAGGATTGAAGGTCTTAAAGCGACGAAAGATCGTTTCGTGTTTGTACTGCTTTGATTGTAAAATGGGAGGGGTTATTCTTATTTGGGGTACATGTCACTTTGGCTCATTCACCGTGAGGGCTGTTACAAAGGGTTGCCTTGAATAAGAAAAATTGCCGGGAGTTCATTTGAAATGTTGCGGCATTAAAAAGAGAGGTGTTTTCCCCCAGAATTAAATTGATCTTTAGTAAGTAAAACCAGCCGCTGTGCTATGTAAAGTGGGTCGTTAATGCTGGAACATATGGCGCAATATGAATGATTAAAAACAAAGAGAAAACCGCTAGTTTAGCCGTCTGGTAGAAGTGACTACCAGAGGCGACTTGTGATTATCCAGGCGGATCTATTTCGTAGTTACTACGAAAACAAGGAACGTTCGTTACTTTGCGTGTCCAATGGTTTCTAACCTAGTTGCCAGAGAACAACGCAGATCGAGGTGTTAACCCGAGTCGCAGTAATGATATGAGGATAAAATCCATCACTTACATGCTGTTTTCAAGCCTCTTCAGATTTTTTTTGTGCAATCTCACCATTAATCGGTTATCGTTAATGGTAGATTTGAAGAATGCTACAAGAGAGTCTCAATGGGGGCTACTTTCTACAAATGACCGTTAAAAATACATGTTTTGACCGTTAACAGTCAACCCCATTGAAACAACCTCCCTATAAGGATAGTGCAGTTTGTCACAATGTTTACTCCTGATATAAGTAGCCAACAGATCAACTATTTTTTAAGCCATTTGCTGTACACGTCGTAAAAAGGTAAGGATGAACATTGACGTACATACCAGAGAATGTACTGATACTGAAAACTCCTCAGGATTTCAAGACATTTCAGGCAAGAGGTACGCTCAAACTGCCTGTGTGGAATTGAGTAGTTCCAATCAAGTGTTCGTGCCCTTTGGCCGTAATTGTTAGTACTGGTTTCACCCTTTTTTATTAGATCTGCTAAAGAGGGAGCCATGTCAGCCATAAGAAGCACTTTGTTCTCTCCCGCACAGACGGATTCTGGCGATGAAGGCAACGAATGGCTACCTCAGACTCCTTACCGAGACAACAATTCCGAAATTGTTGAGAAATTTAACAACTGTATGACAACCCTTTCTAAGTTAGCACCCAGTGCAGGGCATTTTGCTCCTATTGTTTCAAGATTGCAATCAAAGTTGCATGAGGCGTCCAAAGATGAGAGGAAGCGGTGTATTGAAACAGCACGTAACGCCTGTCAAATTGTATGTAATGTTGTAACCCCGAAAGACGGAGACGAACTTTTTAACTTCCTTAGACCGTCAAATCCACACGCAAATATCCCACAGAATGTAAAAGGACTGATGTCTGCGTATGCAAAAGCTCCAACAAGCCTCTTAAAGACACAAATTCTTAGTCTATATGTCAACTGGTTTCCAGCAAGAACACTGATGAAACTGCACGAGAAATTCGAGACCATCAATGAATGGCAGGTACGAAAAGCTAAAGAACATGCAAAAATTGTTGGTCCCTGCATTCCCACTGAGAAAGTGAAAACACATCGTGTGCGTCCAGATGTCAACAAGTTGGAGCATTTTCTTGACTTCATCAACCGTCCGTATTTCTACCAGAATGTGGCGTTTGGCACACGAAAATTAAAGCTGGAAAGTGGAGAGGTTTTAATGATGCCAAACATCATACGTACGGTTACAAGATCAACGGTTGCGCAGTATGTGCAGTTTTGTATCGAGGACAACTTTTTGAACCACTGAGCAGATCAACCTTGTTCAGAATATTGGAAGTACGTGGAGCCTCTCAAAGAAAAGCACTTCAAGGGCTGGACAATACAGCCGCTGATGGCATAGCAGCCTTTGATACGCTCGAGAAAACTATCATAGAGATGGAAAGGCTTGGGGCCTCAAGTGGCTGGGTTGAAACAACTCAAAAGAATCTCAAAGACAGTAAGAGATACCTTAAAACCGAGTACAGAGTACATTGTGCCGAGGAAGGGGCTTGTGCTGATCATTGTAAATCGTTTGGTTTAAGTGACAGCAATGATAAAGAGTTCAGAGTGCATTGCCATGATAATCACGACAGCATTTGCGAAAATTGCGACACCCTCAGAAACGTCATTCGAGATACAGAAGAAAAAGCTCAAAGCAAAGACATAACTTGCGATGCCCAACAGCGTGGAGATCGTCTTTATGACATCAAGAAAGCCAAGGGTCACGTGGATGAATGGAAAGCCCATCTTTTGAGATCTGAAAATCAGGATCTTGCAAAACAAGATGCTTTAAAGAAAATTAACGTTAATTCTATTCTTATTTTCTTGGACTGGGCGAGTTCGTACAAATGAAATACCGTGAGAAGCAATCTGAATGGTTCGGTAAGAGGGGAAT
>BLFN01000290.1:7609275-7611775 GCA_014634225.1 Acropora yongei
AAAGTTTCAAGGAAATCGGTGATGTAGTCCAAAATGGGCTTGAGGATCTTAAGGAGACAGCCTCTTAAATCCTCACAAATAACCACATAATTCGCAAGTGAAATATTTAGTAAAGCAAAATTCACTCAACAATTTCATAACATCTCCCATACTGTCAAAAAGTTCTAGTTAAGTTAGCAGAAAGAATGGAAATGATGCATAGATATATGGGTAAGTGGACAATGCAGGAGTGAATAAATGAACTGAGAGAGGGATAAGTGGTGGTTTCTATTCTCCTGATAGAAATAACGTAATCAAATACAGAAAAATTGATATTAGAATCACTAATTAATTAGTAAGGGTATGATACCTTATTAGCTTATGATTACCATCTATATGCCACAACGCAAGTGGTCCATATACTTGGTACCGTCGTCGGTGTATTGTCCTAAGCTTGAGTGCCCATAGAAGGACTCCAGCTGCATTGACCCTCCACATTGCTTCTCTTATTCTGCACTGTTGAATTCCCAAACCTCTAGATCTACTCCTCAGAAATCCAGTCATTCGCCTGTACCCGGTGTTAGGGAACTCCGCTAGGATGTTTTGAATCAGCTGGTTGAGTCCTCCATTGTCTATGTTCGAGTGTGTTAATCTCACACTCAACCCAAATTGGAACAAGTGTCTTTCAACAGTCCGAACACGGACACCTGACACCTAGCAAAGTTGCAATATCGATGACAGAAAAGCATCTGCCGAACAGAAGTAGTGGTATGCGAAACCTGAAGACGGTTTTCGAGACGGTTTCTGATAGGTCGGTTGTAAAATGGAGTGTTCTGATTGGTCGAGAGCAATTATCACGTGACTAAATGGAGCGTTCTGAATGGCTAATCCCCATCCAAGTTGGGGGGGTGGTCAAAACCACCCCCACAAACAGCGTTAGAGGGTTTGTATGGGCATAGAGGACGTGCTGTGATTGGTCGGATAAAAATGACGTCATCAATGTTGGTATGTATATATAATAAAAAGCGGGTTTTTTTTTTTTTAAATGAGAGAGAAACGATGGAGACGGACAAGTATCTCACACTGACCAGCGCAACGAATAATAGTAGTAATTTTAACGTCACGTTGGTGGATTATTTAACGTTGGGCGATGACTGGGAAGTAGCCTTGGTGTAAGCGTACATACCACATCAAGACTCTCATTTTGCGGACGCCTTGAAGGCGTATTTTCCGAACAATAAATTTGTTGGTGGACTGGTGGTGCATTACAACACGAGTCCGACGGCCAAGTCGTCGGCAAGCCAACAATCGAGTGTACGTATCGATGACATTATCGACCGTATAGGCAAATGAACGACGAAGTTGGACGTGTTAAAGATGATCTATAGGGTGGCCTTGAACAGGATCATGTACGATATCAGGACCGACGCGTCCGTGACGGCGGCATACCCTAAAAATAACAATGGGAAGGTGTAACACCAGTCCCTCGAGGTAACAAAGTATGACGTGACACTGAAAGGGGATACTGTTAACGGAGGTCGCTTTACCCTGGACAAGACATTGGCACAAATATTGGATATCATGAATGCAGGAGGTACGGGTCTGGGCAGTGGCGTCCGTTACGTGTTCAGAGGCAACGAGAACATGAAAAGAGTGGACACGATTACATGGAGCAGCACTCAAGTCAATTTATACTCGGACATAGATTGGGTGTTTACAACGTTACACACACCATGGTCCACCCGATACATTCCCGAGAAAGTCTATAAACATATCGATATCACCTGTGATTTGATGGTATCACAAGTCAACAGTGACTACAAGTACATCCTGTACCACACAGAGATTCCAGGCGACGGCGGATTGTTGGTACCGCATGAGCGGGGTTTACTTGAAACTGCACAGTGTTGAATACGATTCTATCAATATCTGGCTCACCGATAAAACAGGAGCGTACGTTCCATCATTACCCAACAAGAAATTGAGACTCACATTACACTTTCGAAAGAAGAAGCCACTACAAACCATGTAAAGGGTGTCGGCAATGCAGGCAGGTCCATTGTCATTGGTGACCGTATCCACCGTGAGCGATGCAGATGTAGTTCATGCAACAAATGGCATGAACCCATTGTTTAGAACAGAAGATGCGGACCGGTTGATAAAGTCGTATGGGTTGAGTACCTTTATGTCGAGCTTGTAAATTGGCACAGGTGAATCGGCAGAGTAGATCGAGATTAGGCACGTCCGGTAAATCGTATTGAAGACAAATAAAACATCTGAAAAAAAGATTTGTTGGTGTCATTTTCTTTGTTTACGGGGAACGTGTGAGGGTCCTACTGACCCTCGTCCCTAATCACTACCTATGCCAGTATCACTATCTGGTATGCGGGATTCGTCGATCCGGTGCACGTGTTCGATCTCCTCATTGTCTTCCAAATTGAACGAGTCCACTTCGTTTATACCAATGTGGAATACGTCCTCATCTCGACTGTCCATAAGATGGCATTGACAATGGACGCAC
>BLFN01000290.1:7624233-7626733 GCA_014634225.1 Acropora yongei
AATTTGGATGGTGTAAATGGGATAGGCTATGACAGAGAACACCCATTTCAAAAAAAGATCAGTGGACCGTCTCGTATGCCACTGACCGCATACCCGGGTTGTCGTTTAAACCCGGGACGCACGAACATTCTTTGCCCATGAGTACGTTGCCTGATTTGGTTATTGAATTACATAGCAAATTCAGTACCCCAAGCGCCTGGTCGTGGCTGACAAAGGTGGCACTCAAGAAAAGCTGCTCCTCGACAAATTGGGACTCCCGTACCTAGACTTGGAACATTTGGGATGCTCCCGGTTTGACTAACTGGTTGCCGAACCAGGGAGTCCAAGGTTTGAATGTAGTCGTCATCTTCATACGCGACCGGATATCGTCCCTCATTGTTTGGAAGAGGAATGTTACCAGTTTGTCACTTGGACCCTAGAACAACGATAAAATAAAAGGGGCAACATGTCACTAGGACCTTTCATATGTTCCCACTTGTACATCGGTGATGATGATTAAAACGTAGCTCTTTTTTTTTTACTTGATAGCCATTGTAGTCATGTTGTTTGACAACACCTTCCTTGACGCTCTGATCCAGGCCGCCCAGAGAGGAGAGCGACAAGTGCACCATCAGATTCAATTAGGTGGCAACCCTCTCCCCACGCAACAATGACGCTTCCGTTTCATACCTGAACCCATGCACGAACGACGGAGTCAAAAGTTTGACGTTCACGAACGGGTGGTACGTCTGTGCCCCGTGCAAGAGGGTCGACTCATCCCTCAACAACAGTTGGCCGATACCCTCACTCGCGGTCCAACCACCACCACGTGGGACCGGGAAAAAACGCCAATATATGGTGGCCCACAAGTGCAATGGCGAAACAAAAAGTCACGGCAAAACAAATTTCATTTCGCGGCACAACAAAATAAATTTGCAGTCAAACGAAACGTCACGGCAAAATAAAACAAACTCACGGCAGAACAATATAAACTGACGGCAAAACAATAAAAACTCACGGCAGAACAAGATCAGGCACTAAAAAACGATGCCTTGAGTTAATTTGTATTTTGTCGTGAGTTTATATTTATTTTGCCGTGAGTTGATTGTATTTTGCCGCGAGTTTATTATGTTTTGCCGTGAGTTTATTTTTATTTTGCCGTGAGTTGATTGTATTTTGCCGCGAGTTTACTTTGTTTTGCCGTGAGTTGATTGTATTTTGCCGTGAGTTAATGTGTATTTTGCCGTGAGTTTATTTTCATTTTGCCATGAGATGATTTAATTTTGCCATGAGTTTATATTGTTTTGCCGTCAGTTTATATTGTTCTGCCGTGAGTTTGTTTTATTTTGCCGTGGCGTTTTGTTTGACTGCAAATTTATTTTGTTGTGCCGCGAGTTGAAATTTGTTTTGCCGTTGCACTTGTGGGCCACCGTACCAATATGTGCCCGGTCATCAATCAAACGTTAGTCTCAAACAAATGAAAAAGTCCGTGATCGAAATGCCCCGGGACGACACTGGTTGGTGTGGTGCGAGAGCCATCGTCACGGCACATGGCCTGTCTCTGGCAGGTCAAGATGCTCATGTTCGTAAACACTGGATCAATCCTCGACGATGCGTACATCGTTGACAACAAGCCGCCGAAGCTCTCGCCGGGGAAGTGGGACTTGGTCCCGGTGCTTGGGGACCGGACAAACTGACATGCGTGGTCATGGCACCTAGTCTGCATGACTACATGATCGTCGTCGTCAACGCCTCTCGTGCGTACTCGTTGGTGGCGTACGGACACTGGCGCTGCTCTACGACGACCACCATTATGATACCCTCACGTCTATGAAAGGCTTTCTCTTACCTCTGTCTCGTGTGTCTCAAAGGCTATGATCACCAGGGACAACATCGATGCCCGCGTAACAGAGGAGAACATTGTAGCAGTTCTTTGCAAATGGACTGCGACAAACACAAAGTCGCTTATCGAGCTTACCGCTCGCCCGAAGTCCTGTGCCCGCATTGTCAACGTCACTTTTACGGGGCCGCCTGTCTCGAACGGCACCGTAGGCGTACCATCGACGCTCGACCCCATGACCAACATCATCGCCCCGTCTATCAGACGCGACAGACATGCCCACAGTGTCGCGCTTACTTGCGCAGGGCCAAAACGATCGCGCGTCATCGTTGTGGGCACACTCATTGTCACGCCTGCCAACAATACATGGACAATGAATCCCATCGATGATTCATTCAAGTTCTGACGTTGGACGAGGCACCGCGACCCACTTCGTCGTCACGCGGCGCTGCTGCTGGCTTGCAAACGTGTCATGCCAAGAGAGACGAGCTGCCCGACTACGTCGACGCCATGCAACCGCCCGTTCACGTGTTCTTTGACATCGAGACTAAACAAGTTGAAAGCTGACACGTGCCCAATTTCCTGGTCTGTCAGCACGCCGACGACGACGTCTTCCATTGGTGGTACTGTGATGCGTGCGTCCAAGAGTTTCTTCTGCAATTGGAGGACTGGTGTCGAGGC
>BLFN01000290.1:7723731-7725512 GCA_014634225.1 Acropora yongei
AACTGCATAACAGAACACCCTGGCTTTAGACCCGTCTGCCTAGAAAAGTGGAGCCTGCGGCTCGCTGGTGGAAAGTACCGCACCAGAAACAAGCAGGGCTACAAGAGAAGTGGCTCCGAGGAAAGGTCTGATAATCCTGATTAATTTCTTCATGTGTTTTTATAGCTCCGATCCTTGACAGCTATACGTAGCTTTTAACTATACAGAACTGATAAGTATCCCGATATCGAGTCCATTATTTTTGTCACATCTTCCTAGACTGTTAGGTTTCTTATTCAGTTTTATTTTGACTGATGTATAATTTTTGGGTCCACATGTACCATCTTCATCTCAGTAATAAACTCGTATCCTGTGGGTATTTATTTCTTTATTCATTTGATGCCTTGTAGATATCTCCGGTCAATTGCTTACAGACAGTTTTCAAGGCTGGTGTATGGATTCCTGGGAAAGAAGAGGATCCCTCTCCCTGCATGTGCCTACACTGCAATACGCAATGCATTCCCGGTCCAAGAGGACGAGACCCTCACTGGGTTTGAAGTAGATGACTTGGTTGATTAAAATATATATTACATTATGGTCATTTTGTTACCTGACCACCAGATCATTTCATGTTTAGTTTTAGGGATCACATATTTACAAAAGGTTGTTACTCCTTTCTATTTTTCGGACAGTTTTCAATAAACCTCGCAAGGGGTTTTTGCAAGCAGAGCATAGTGGGCGTGCTCTTGTAGACTGCTCCCTGCTTTGGCTTTCTGGCTGATCCGGCACTGCAAATAAAGACCCAAATAAATATGGTTATCATATGTGTGTATGATTTATTTTAACTGACTCTTCGAGACTTGTTGTAAGATTGCCTTTGCTCGTAAATGACACTTGCTCTACCTGGTGCTTCTCCAGGATCTGTTGTGGGAGGTACATCTCTTGTTACCATGCTAAGCCTCTCTGTCCTCTTCCTAATGGCCTCCTCTCTGGGCTGCTTGTCCACCAGCATGGAATTCATTGGCTCTGGTGTCATTGCTTTCAAGTCTTGGACTGCACCTTGAAGCTGTTCTTTGCTTAGTCCCAGAAAGAAGTGGCAAAGTTCTTCAACATAGTCTACAAGAAAGTCCATATGTAAATTGACAGTGCTTACTAAATAAGGGTTCTATGGAATTCTTACCCGCTTGGTCGTTGCCAGTGTGTGTTCTGTTTAAGGTTGTGTCAACGGTTTACAATTTACTACAGTTGGAAATTATAAGGAAGACCTAACCAAAATCAAATGCTTTAAAAAAAAAAAACATTCCTACAGTTGGAGAGTGTTCATGCAAAATTTGTAGCATGAATTTGACAAAATTCATGTTACTGCAATCAATATTATTTTGTTGTCAAAACTGTAAATTTTTCACTAATTAAAAATAAATTGTGAGCTAGAGGTTTTTCAACTGAATGCATTCAATGACAAAAAAACATATGGCCAGCTTTATGAATATAATAAGCGTCATTTATTTACCAAAGTTTTGTTCAACTTTTTGAGTTCTAACAGTTGCTTCGCCGTTTTTAAACTTCGGGTAGCTCACTTTCAAGGGGACACTGTCATCTTCATTAGCTTTGTCATCTCTGTGCAGGTTGTAATTAAAGTGCAGAGCTGCTAGAATATGCCTGTAAAGAAAGAAACAAAGTAAAGAACAAATGTTTGTCATTACTATTAAACATATAACTAGTACATGTTGGAACAAACAAAAAAATAGACAAAAAATGGAAATACCTGCAGTACATTCCAATGTAGGAATAAGCAATCAGCT
>BLFN01000290.1:7731070-7733570 GCA_014634225.1 Acropora yongei
TTCTTGTCGGTTATGGCAGCAGCGATGAACAAATTTTCAAGACGTTTTATCCACTTTCGCCATCGTTGAGCGATTGCACTATCAGCATGAATGTCGAATGGATCAAAATGTGGCAGAGCGGATGCCATCACGAAGTCGATAAATATGTCACAAAGACTGGAAGAGTTGGATGCAACGACGGACCGTCCTCATCGCCAATGTAATGGACTGTTGTTTAACGCAAAAGAGATTTTATTTTTCTGCACCCAAAAGTAATTTTTACTCTCAGTGATTTCACATGAGAACAACCTCACATGCATGCTGACATCCCAAGCATGTGATCTTAATGTCACATAACATGCGTGACATGAACATTACACAGGCCTGTTCCTATACATGTTTTTTATGGTACATGTCTGGGTAAAATTACTTCTTGTGTCTTTTTGAGGCAATACTTTACCTTTTGCCTTTTTTTGCTGTAAAATTATCCTCGTTGTCTGTTTCTTCATCACTCTCACTAAACAAGTCCTCGCCATCCGAGGAAAATGGGTCTGGCTCCTCTTCAATAGTGTCATTGTCTTCTTCATCTTCCTCATGATATTCCTTATCGCCAGTGGTGGGGGCATCCTCGATAACTTCATTTACAGAATTATGCATGTCTTCAGCCATCTTCAATTGGCTTTCTAGATGCTGAACTTTATGAGTTAATGCATTCACTGAAACAAAAGTTAAAATGCAGCCATTGTGGTGGTTGTCCAATAACAAAAGCTCACAAATACATGCATAAAAATTTTGACATACAACTCTTCCTCTTTCCACAGAGCTGAACAAAACTGTGTGTGAGAATGTGGGAAATACTGTAAGTGATAAGACTGTTTGCTTAACCTAACCTTTACGTTTAAGTTGTTTATTTTTTCCTTGACACTTGCCAAGCGCCTCTTGTGAAGATTCGGACCGCCTCTTGAGCATATCGACCTCCCTTGTCAGCAGATTATACACTTGGTCTGCAAGTGTCTGCGATGATTTGTCCTAGGATGCACCAGAGAGATAAATTTAGCGAGAAATATTAACAGATATACTGTAAATTATGTTGAATTTTGTCTGCCATGCACTGAGGGAATCATTGAAATTCCAAGGAACTTAATAATAATTTGTCAGGCACATAATACTGACCTTGAGACAATATAAGAGTGAGTAATCTACCTGTGTACTGGCTTTGCAACTGTTATCAGGCTGAAGGCTGCAGTTATCAACATATATGTGGCTAACTATCACAGATTCTTCTTGTGCCTGTAAAAAATGACAGTGTGACTTGTAAGGTGTGCCGGAGTTGTATTTTCTTGTATACACAGATCTTCCATAAAAAAAAGAGTCAACAGAAAGGTAGGGTAAAAACAATTAATCGAAGTACTCACGGCCTGTTCAACAGCTAATGCTTCATATCCAACATGATCAATGTGCATGTCCTCTTCTCCCTTTTAAAATTTTGAAGTATTCATTACAAACATTGGATACATAAATGCAAAACAATTCGAATTGAAACAGTGACAGTAGCTTGTGCTTATGCGTTGGGTTCACATTATTCAAGATGAATGTATGAATAGGAATCATACAACAACAAATACACTTACTTGTACTTCCGCTGCGCTTGCTTCATTTCCGCCTTCCACAATATTTCTGGTATTTTCAGTGCTATCTTGGGTCTACAAAAAAGTAACACAAGATAATGATACTCGATCACTGAGCCACAGATATATAAAATGTAACCAATGAAATCGTTTTGATGAAACCCTCCATCACAGCAGACTACTTACCCCCTCGCTGCTTGTAGAAGGGCCGGAAATAGCAGTATGCACGGCCGCGGTACCTTCTATGCTCTCGTGTGTAGAGAGATCCCTCAGTCTTGCCTTTGCAGATCTCACGATCTATGAGAATAAACCAAAATAACAACAAGATAAAAACTACAATCTGACGCATAAATGACAAAACGAGGTCAATAAATACTGGAGCGACGAAATAACAAAATATAGACGCTTGAAGCACGTGTTGCAAGTGACAGGCAAAGTGACTTACCATTCGCTGTTCTCTGCTCTTCTTCGAAGGTACTTCCTCGCAATTCTCTCGGCTTATATGCCTCGAAGGGAAGACACAAACGCCTGATTGATCCCTTTTGAGCTCCCTCTTTATCTTTACAGCTCCTAAATTAAGTGGCCTCATGAAGTCATCTTCGGTGAAATGCGCTGAACACAGCGAGGAGGTTTTTCCCGGCACCCAGTTCTTTCTTCTTTCCAGGACAAAGTTTAACCATCGGTTTCGTCTCCTCTGTTTTATTGGGCATGTTTCGCCAAAAAATGGAATTCGATGAAGACTAATGTTGTTTTCGGGATCAGTAACGTTGTTACAAAGAGCGGCAACGCACCTTTCCGGCATTTTCAACTAAATATGGACAACTCCGAAGCAAAATTCCCACTTGTTTACAAGTCAGCTAATCACATCTTCCTGAATGTACGTCACGACTCAA
>BLFN01000290.1:7758570-7771070 GCA_014634225.1 Acropora yongei
AACATCCAACAAGATAGAGTTAGACAAGATATTATGGATCAACAAGAACTCACACCAGATGGAAGATTTCCCAGCAGGTTTTCCAACTGCAACAGATCTTTCAAATATGATGTTAAAGGCAGGCCGGGACACGAACTTTCACATGACCCTCCACTTCACATCCCCAACAATCTACCTGGTGATGACAGTGTAGAGTCTGAGGCCATCTCCAGTGAATCTGATGGTGAAAACAAGTACACTAGCACTTCTGAGAAAGACACAGACGATATATATAACTACAATTGTGCACTACTTGAGGATGGTCTTTTCTTTATCAATTTTTTGGATGCAGTCAGTCTGGGATGACCAGCGATTAATGAGACAATATTTCATGTTAATGTGTAAGGCAGATGGAAGCCACAGCAAGAAATATGCTCTACAATGTTTATATCAGTTGTTTCTAGTGAAGTCTCTTTTAGCACCACAAGACAGTGAAAGATTTTTGTGGAATAGATCTATCAACACCCTAGGAGGAAAAGGCAAGAATATTGCCTTGGACTTGGACATGGAACACAGCAATCGGTTCGTGAAGGAAGCCATAAGGAACCTAGACCCCAATGTGACAGAAAACGCTGTAGCTCTTATTTCCCACACAGAAGGTGCAACGCTGAGCGATACTGTTGATCAAGAAATCCACAAAGTGTTGAGGTCTGGAAGACACACGTGAAGTTCAACTGAAAGAGATCTACAAGAACTAGTTAACAGAGCAATGGCTACCGATGTATTTCATAAACAAGAAGGCCGTCATTATAACCACTTTGTGAACTTTGAAAGAAATTTTCTGGCCAGTCTGGATATGTCAGCACTATTTAAGTGGATAAATGACCATAAGAAAAACGTTCACCTTGGAGTGGGAGCGAGGTAGAAAATAAGAGCGGGTGAATGCTGTGAAGTGCGCTGTAGAAATTTACAATTTAGGCTGCCCATGCTTTTATTTGATCTACACAGTGGTTTACTGAGGAAATTGAAATCTGACAAATTATGCAAATTTATTGATGGCAACCCTGGGATTATTAAATGCACAATGACATAGTTTTCCACTGAAATCATTTCCATTGCTAAAATACACAGTATAATTATTGTTTTGTTACACAAATGCACTATTTTCAAAATTAGAAACAAAATTTGTGATATTCGAGGAGCAGGGCTGGCTCACACGCTGAGAAGAAAATAAATTATGTTAAAACAGTCTCAGATTTTCTAGAGCACTTACTACTTCTAGTGGGATATTCCTAGTGTCCACTGAGTTATCAAGGGAGTCATTCTCTGAGTCATCTAGAGATGACATAGTAATATTTTCTACAGCTAGCTGAAAGAGCTCTTCATCATCCATTAGTCTGTCCCTGTCTCCAAGCCATGTGTCACTTTCTTCTTCTTCATCTTCAATATTTTCAGACATGGTAATTTCAGTGCCACAGTCAACAAAAATTGAGCTTATACTTGCCATTATTTTAAAAGCATGTTGTTTGTGCCAGATTTCAACATTTGATATAACATCTTCTAAAGTAAATATCTTGCTACAATTTTCAAGAACCTGATAAATCTGCTGGTTTGAGAATCCAAGCATGAATTGTAGGTTAGTTAGAGTTGGAAGCTGACCACCAGGTGATTTGCTAATGAGTTCATGTACAAGGTATCTATAGTAAGATGACAACTTTGAAAACACGGCTTTTTTTTGTTGCATGGAAATTATTCTTGTACGATCGGTACTGGGTGGATTTTGTCCTGTTTGGTTGGCACAACCTGGGAACATGGTCAGTTTTCTACTCACATTACAGTTACAGTAACAGTTCTTGGCACAGTTGTCACAGCATAAGTGTTTTGGGTCAAGGCAGTTGACATGTTTGCAATTGTCAAACTGACACATAAGAGTTTTCCTACGACATTCTTCTGATTTGACATATTGCTTTATGTCTCTCTCAACATGATTGAGAAGTAGCCCTTGATAAATAATGTGGGCAACAGTCTGTTTTCCATCCCTTCCACCTCGACTGGTCTCCTGTATATAAGCCTCTACATTTTTTGACGGTCCAAAACGTATAACTCTGTATACTCCTCTACTATCCACACCCATGCTAAAGGTAATAGTGGCTACAAGGACACGAAGCTCTGAGAGGTGCTCTTTAAAAGCTTGTAGCACAGCCTCTTTGTTTGCATCAGGGGTACACGAATGCAGCATCTCTAAAAGAACTCTTTTTCGGTCTCCTATTTCACCAGCATACATACCATCCCCCAGCATATCCCTAAGAATAGCATAAAGCAAAGAACACTGTTTTATTTTCTGGCACTATATTATTGTTCTAGTTGAATTTATACCATGTTCCAAAAGCTCTTTCACGAGCCACTTAAAATATTTCTGAGGACTTTCATCCCTTGACATATAAAACACAGAGTAGGCAATGTTGGATTTATCAGGGCTCTCATAGATTATGAATGGGCTTCCATGAGCAAAATTTCCATAATTGCTTTCCTTGTTTCACTGGTTGCTGTAGCAGTAAGAGCCAATAGCTTGGCATTCGGAGCAAGGGATCGTAGTTCATGCAATCTAGCATAACATTCACGAAATACTGCTTTGTCTGTTGTAGTTGACAATCCCCTAAACAAAAAACAAAGTAGTGTATCATAAAATCATTTCATATCATGATAGTAGTGGCATTGGCTGTCCTTAAATATTACCTAATCAGATGTCATGCAATATTGTAATCGTTTCCAGTTGTGGGTGAATTAAATCTCTTCAGCTACTAGCTGGATTGTACACTTGCTTTTTCAACAATTAGACACTCTCCACAAGTATTTCCTTTCGAAGAAACATCACCAGTTATCGAAACAAATGACAATAACGCTATAATTCAAGCCAACGTTAAAGCAAGCTGGGCTAATTTTATTCAATGCAAACCCTACAGATCTGCCCCCTTTGTTCATTAAATGATTGTTGCTTAGATAGCCCATGGATGTTCAGGCCCATGGACTGCATGAAGGATGGTAGATTCATGAAAAGGGTAAAATAGTTTCCAAATTTGAAAAATACCACTCAAAACAATACCAATACAAATGTCCTTGTGTACACAAGCAGCCTTTGAAAGGCTTAGAACAGCATTTGATTCTAAAACCATAAAACAAATTAGCAACATAACTTTGCTAAACAGTACCAAATCCTGTGTTCTAAATTGTGAAATGACTGCTAGACTGTACTATTTCGTAAATATTATCTTGTGCTTTTAGTACTAGCGACTTCTTGTACTGTTTTGGACCCCGAACTTTCGAGACAATTAAGTTAGACATCCGTATTTCTCTTACCATTGTTTGATTACATGGGCTTCGTCAATTATTGAAACTGCACAGAGCCTTGTAGAGTACAGCGGGCCAGCTAACATGCTTCGCCATCTCTTGTTAAGCAATAAAGCCTCTGGCGTGGCGTATACAACAAAAAACCGTCCATTTTCTACATCTTTTACACTATCTTGAAGACCTTCTTCATTTCCTTTTATTGCACTTACACTCACTGATGAAATTCCGAGTTTCTGTAGGTTATTTATCTGATCTTGTATCAGATTTAGCAACGGTTAAATGACAACAACATGACCACTCACTCCCGTAATTTTGTCGAATATCAGAGGAAGTGCTTGGTAGATGAACGATTTCCCAAACCCAGTAGGGAGATCTACAAAAACATCTATTCTTTCCCCCAACAAGAGCAATAAATGCTTATTATTAGTGATGTTTTGATCATTTGAAATCCGTGGGAACTTAGCCACCGAAAATTATTTAAAAGCCATGCTGTGATTAGTCAGTTTCTGGGAATGGCATGCTCTGTTCAGCAGACGTTTGTGGGGAGGGAGAATGGGACAGGCAGAAAAAACGGCTGCAAGGAGGCTAATGTCCATCCAGTTTAACCTATATAATTTAATCTGGTGGAAGCCCCTCTATCTTTTCGGGCCCAGGCCTCCAGCTTGACCTCATGGTCTCATCTTTCTTGGTACTGGTTCTCGGCACCACGCCTCCAAAATTATCTCTTACAGTCGGTCTTAATATTTCTGCTTTTTGAAAGTGATCAGTCTCGGCTTGCTGTTGCTCTTCGAATTACGAATCGTTTTGCTGCCTTTGAGATTTCTGCTAATCAGTTTGTGGGTTCCATTGCTAAAGTTACCTTTCTTAATCAGGCAGATCAAGAATCTGTTATACATTGTGAATCTATTACTATTGATCATATTGTTTGTCCTGTTCGGGGGCGTGGGTCCCCGTCCTCAGGTGTTTGTTTACAATTAACATTTTGAGGGAGATACATCTTATTTAGCGACGTCCAAGATATTCGTTTCATCATCGATTAGATATTCCGGGGGTTGCAGAAGCTGTTCGCATTGTTACTATGATTCGTAAAGGACCTATCCCTCGTAATCTTACTGTTGATGGGTTTTTCTGCAAGATTTCATATTATGGTCAGACACCCGAGTGTGATATTTGTCATGATAAGGGTCATGTTGCTCATGATTGTCCACTTAAGGGTAAATGTCGCCAATGTTTACAACCTGGTCATCTTCAACGTGATTGCCTTAATCCCTGGGATCCTGCTCCGCCTGCTGATTCTCCTGAGAGCTCAGCTTCTCAGGCAACTCAAGATGAGACATCTGGTTCTTCTTCTGTGGCTTCTGATAGTTCGTCCTCGGACGATGTTGACTCGGTTTCCTTCTCACCTCGACCTTGTTTCAGTCCTCCTGATTCTGTTGATGTTATTGTAAATGTAGCCCAACCTTGTGTTGGGAATGATAGTGCCCTGCAAAAGTCTGAAGATAGTGATGAAAATTTAGTTAAGTTAAGGTTGAATGATGATAACGTAACCCGGCAAAGGGCCAACGACGTAGTTAAAGTAACCCAGAAAGTCTGGAGATGTTGGTGATAATAGTAGTATGGATGTCGAAAATAATGGAGCCCGGCAAATGGTCGGAGATCTAATTAATGTAACCCAGCAAATGTCTGGAGATATCGATGATCAAGTAAGCTATGATCATCGCAGTTATGAACGCAATTTAAGCAATTGCGCAAAGGGGTCCGTATGGTAGCCTGAAAAAGTCAGGACTTCAACAGGGTTTGAACCGGAGACCTCGCGATACCGGTGCGACGATCTAACCAACTGAGCTATGAAGCCACTGACACCCACTGTTTCTTCTCCTTGTGTAACTCCTCCAGGGACTCGTGTTGAGCGCGAGACTTCTGCAGGCAAGGTTCGGCATGGTCGCCTTCATCCTTGGTTCAATCCTACTGCCAAATCTTGTATTCCTATTCGTACATTGTCTAACACTATCCTTTTGTCTCCCCTTTCTCATCTTTCTTTTCAACTTGACAGCTGTCTCAGTCAATGGGTTGAGAGATGCGGATAAGAGACTCAGCTTCCTTCAGTGGCTGTCGCATCCCCCTCCCTCTTTTTTGTGCTTGCAAGAAACTTACGCTATTACTGCAGACAAATTTAGTAGTTGGTTTTCCCAGTTTGGTTACTTAAGTGTTGGGTCCTTTGGCTCTTCTTGTTCGTGCGGTGTTGCCATTTTGTGCCTGTTTTTCTGATGGTCATTTTGTACTTGCTGAGTCTGTTTTTCGTGACATTATGTTTTGTGTTGCTCGTTGTTACGCTCCAAATAGAAATCCTGAGCATGACGCTTTTCTTACCAATTGTGCTGACTCTATTGATCCCTCTCTCCGTACCTTGCTCTGTGGCGATTTCATCACTGTTCTTGATCATGCCATTGATTGTTGTGGTTCATGCCCTCTTGATACTTGTCGTGAGAGTTCCTCTTTGCTGTCCTCCATTTTCATGACTGTTGTGTGGTCGATATCTGGCGACTCCTTCATCCCAGTGTGTCTTCTTTCTCTTGGTCTAGGCGGGATAATTCCCTTGCCTCTCGTATTGACCTTATAGGATGGCCCTACCTTTGGATGCCATATGTGGCGGCTACAGATATTCTCCCCTGTCCATTTTCGGACCATTCCTCACTTTATTTCCTTTGATCTACTTAGCGTTTGCACTGCCATTCTTTTTCACTCCTCTGGGACAGGTGGGATGAAGGCGAATCGCGTATAAAGGGCTTAACTATTAATTATTGTAAAACTAGAGGGCATTCTTATCTCTCCTATCTTGCTTCTCATCTTAAGGCACTTAACGATTCTGGTCGATCTTCTTTTGCAGATATTCTCTTTCTCATATCCAGGCGTTAGACCTTGAAGCTTTCATGGGTTGCAGGTCCGTTCATGTGTCAGATGGATTGAGGAGGAGGAGTCTTTCTCCTCCCCCTAATTAAAAAACAATCCTCTGATCAGTATACCTAGGCAATTAAGTTAACTGCTGGTTCTTTCGTGTCTGGTAGTTCAGTTGGTTGAGCATCGGGTTGTCATGCGGGAGGTTGTGAATTCGACTCCGGCCGGACCAACACTCAGGATCTTAAAATAACTGAGGAGAACGTTCTGCCTTTGTAATTACAACAGCAAATGGTTAGACTTTGAAGTCTTCTCGGATAACCGTAGGCCCCATCTCACAAAACCTTCCACGTTTAAAAAATTTCAAGGAGGGACTTTAAAGAACCCAAACACTATTCAAAAAGAGTTGGATGTGAAGTTCCGGTTGTTGTGGCTAACTGTCTTCTGCTGCTATCAGTTTAACGTAAAGCTGTTGTGATCTGCCAGCTTGACTGGTAAAGCTAATAAATAATCTTTGTCATTTTCTCAGTTCCTTCTACCTTGAATTGTTCTTGGGTTCTCCTTGCATTCCGTCAGTACGGGAGGATCTCCTTTCCAATGTTTCTTCCACGTTGTCTCCGGGGCAAAGTGATACCTGAGAAGGCCTTCTTAGCCCGGATGAATGTTTTACGGCTCTTAAAAGCATGGATTGTGATAAGGCTCCTGGTTGTGCTGTTCTTCCCATTGGAATTCTACTTTAAATTCTCAGCTATTTTGGGTTCTGATCTGGTCTCTGTTCGTAACTCAGGTTTTTCTTCTGGTACTTTACCTCGTTCTCAACAACGTGGTATCGGGAAAAGTGTTGCTTTTATTTGTGATTCTTTGTATTATTGTTCGTTGTCTCGTGTACCTGCAGCCCTTATTTTCTTAGACCAAGAGAAAGGTTTTGATCGTGTCGATTGGACCTTTCTTAGTGCCACCTTCCACTCTATGTGCTTGGGTCAACCTGTTTTATAATCACATTTGTAGTTCTGTTAATGTAAATGGTCATATTAGCAAGTCTTTTCCCTTGTCTCAGGGTGTCCGTCATCATCCCTTCTCTATGCCCTGGTAACTAAAGTCTTAGCGTGTATCATTCTTAACAACCCTTCTATTTCTGGGTTGCGCCTTCTTGGTCTCTCCTCTCCTTTACCCTGCGTCTCGCTGCATGCGAATGATGCATTGTTAGTCGTTTGTACGAATCGATGTATTACGGTGGTCCTACTCCCGTTTTTTCTGTATGTTCTCCTCAGCCTGCTGTCCTCCGCCATGATGAACACTCTTTGAAAGATGCGTTCTTTTCTTCAGGATGTCAAGAAGATTGGCATCAGTATGTCTTCAGTCCGATGTCTACAAACGGTCTCCAAAGATGCTTTCATCATTACGTTTAGAACTCCTGAGGAGCACTGCTGTTTTCCCAAGAAGTCTGAATACGTTTCTCTTTCACCTGACTCTGTTGTTTCTGTTTCTATCTTGACTGTTCATCGCTTGTACATCGCTTGTCCCGTTATGCAGAAGTTAAGAAAATCTCAAGTTCTGCCCACGTCCTGTAAAACCTTGGCATGAATATCAAACACCCACCTGCTTAAAATGTAATCGGCCTAGCCACAAAGCCAAATCTGCACCGTCAAGTTTTGTTTCAATTGCGAAGAGCAAGGACATTAAGCTCCTGACTGTGTACAAGACCTTAAATGTAGCATTTGCAAGGATGTGGGCCTCTTGGCTTTTCGATGTCCCCTTCAATGGTGCTGTGATTACTCATGATTTGCCTACAACTGAGCGTCCTGGTGTATCTTTAACGTCTCATATGACTGACGCTCAAGATTCTCAGCCCTTGTCACCTGCTCCAGATGTCTGCTCTCAATCTCCACAACTTTTGTCTGAGTCTTTTTCAGAATCCTCTTCATCTTCTCCAGCTAAGTTGTTCCTTTGTCTTTGGATAATGATGATGAAAAGAATGAAACTGTTCCACCTGATGAAGTAAAGTCGTCAACCCATTTAGAACAACAAATGATTGATGCTGCTGTAGCTGGCCCCCTCTCAGGCTAATAATGATCTTCAAGCACTACCTGATGCTGAACGCTAATAACTCTCCCCATGGAGTTTAAAGTTCTTTCTTTGAAAACGAGAGGCTTTACTCAGCCCTTTTGTGATTATCTTTCCATGATTTACTCTTTGAAGCTGATATTTTTTGTTTCCAAAAAATTCAAATTTCTAGTCCTTCCTTTTGCTGAGAAATGGCAAAGATCATGCTTTTGGTGCCCCGCATTTGGTAAACAAGGCGGTGTTATGACCTGCCTTTCCGATTCTTTTAATTTTGAAGTTGTCAAATGAAAACGTGATACTTCTGGGAGAATTGCAAGCATTGTAATTAAAGTTAACGATTTTTGTATTAATCTTGTCAATATTTATGCACCCACTAATTTGACCGAACGGAAAGTGTTCTTTGAAACTTTACATGAGTCCTTTTTTCCTTTGATTTTAATTGTTATGAATATCAATCTGACAAAGTTGGCAGTAATTTGTCCTGTGCCAAGTATCTTGATTTTCGATTGACCTTTAATTTAATTGATGCTTGGCATCGTTTAAATCCGTGTTCTCGACAATGTACTTGGTTTAATTTGGATTTTTTGATCGGTTCTCGTTTAGTCAAAATTTTTGTTTGTCAGAGTTTTTTTTCTTTTATATCTCATTGCGAAATTAAGCCCTTTTGTTTCTCTGATCCTTATATTGTTTACCTTTCTCTTCGTTTTGATGATTTGCGTCCCCGTGGACCTGGATTATGGAAGTTTAATAATTCTTTACTTGATGATACTAATTTTACGATAATATTTCAGAACGCATTGGTGCTTTAATTAAATGTATCGAACACTTTCCTTTTGTTAAACTTGGGTGGGACTTTTCTAAAAATTCCATCAAGGCGGAAATTATTTCCTTTGCTAAAACCAAGCATAAAAACCTCTCACATGAATGCATTGTCTTAACATTTGTGACCTTGAAATGTAGATTTAATGAGCTAGTTTTAAAGAGCTAGTTTTAAAAGAATTTACTGGCGTCGAAATTCGTTCTAAAGCTCAGTGGCTTGCAGAGGGGAAAAAACCTTCTCGTTTCTTCTTTAAGCTTGACACTGAAATTAAGCAAGAGCTCATGCAATTTTATTCTCATTTGTTTTTGCCCGAACCTTTTGATGCACGTGTAAACAAACGTGTTTGGCTAGCATGGAAAACCACCTTACTTTTTCGCAATAGCAGTCATGCGAGGGGTTTTTTATCGCTTCAAGAACTGATTCTGTTAAAACCCTTAACCTCGGCAAATCTACCAGTTCTTCAGTTGAGTTTCATTAACATTTTTGGGAAATTTTGGGTCCCCTTTCTCCTCTGCGTTGCCAACCAATGTTCTCGTGACTCTATGAAAGGCAGTGTCACTAGACTTATTGTTAAGAAACATGGCTATATTAGGAATCTGAAGAACTGCCGTCCTATTTCTTTGCTAAATGTAGATTATAAGACTATTTCAAAAGTTCTTACTTCTCGCCTCGCTAAGATTATTGAATCTGTTGTCCATTCTGATCAAACTTGTTGAGTTTCTGGCCGTAGCATCTTTTCTAATGTGACGCTGTTGCATGACATTATTGATCTTATTCAGGAAACCGATTAACGTGCCATTTTAGTCAGTTTAGATCGAGAAAAGGCCTTTGATCGAGTCGATAGTATTTTTCTTTTGCAAATACCTGAAGTTTGTGGTTTTGATCCTGATTTTGGCAGATGTGATTCCACCTTGTATAATGATGCTTTCATGCAGATTATTATTAATAATCATCTCTCCCCTAAAGTCTGTTTGCAACGCAGAGTGAGACAGGGTGATCCCTTATCCCCTTTATTCTTTGTGTTGAGGTGCTTGCATCTTTAATCCATTTTCTCCCAAGATTGATGGCTTTCTCTTGCCTCGGGCCAATGCCTTACAGGCATGAGCTTGGCTTTATGCCGATGATGTTTTTGCTGTTCTGAATAATTTAGTTGATTTAGTTGATTTATATGAGAAAGGCAAAGGTGCAAAACTTAATAAGTCTAAAACTGAGGCTATGTGGTTGTGGGCATTGCAGGCCTGGCGGTCTCATTCTGACAAACGTCTAGGCCTCACTTAGGTCAAACAGATGAAGATTTAAGGTGTCTTTTTTGGCACCGTCCTTGTTGAACAGGATAAATGGATGCCCAGGATTAATAAACTTGAGAAACCTCTTGTTCTCTGGAGAACTAGATCCTTATCCGTTTTGGGTAAGGCGTTAGTAATTAATGTCTTAAGTTTTAGTAAACTGCTTTATCTTGCTAAGGTCCTGATTGTGCCTTCTTGGGTTTTTGCTTGCATTAATTTGATTGTTTGGCCTTTCTTATGGGGCTGCAGGATGGAAACTCTAGCCCGGAATACTTGTTACCTTGAAGTTAAAGATGGAGGAATTAACCTCTTAAATCTCAGATTGAAATGCCAACCACTTGATGGGAGGATTTCTATTCTCGCTGATTTAGTTGACTCTAGTTTTTATTTGTGCAGGTTTTAGGTTGGCCGCCGCCTCTCTACTTTACATCCCGAGTGGCGGTCTTTAGCGTCTAATTTAGTTTTTCATGCTGTTCTACCAACTAAGCTATATTCTGATTGCATTTCTGTCCTTAGTTCTCTTTGCATAGTTGATGAGAACCTTATTTGTAAAGTTTTTTTACAATCTGTTACTTTCTAATGAATAATTCTCGCCTCTCCTCTAGTGGCACTGGACACCTGTGTTTGGCCCAGGATTTTCTCTTGCAAATCATTGGTCTCGCGTCCATTGAGGTTTGTGATTCTCTAGGTCGTTGGGGCTACATTAGTAACCCCCACTGCCCTTTCACCATTGATCATTGTTTTTTTCATTGTTCTGGGGTGAAATGTGTTTGGACTCATTTTTCTCCACTGTATCTCGGGTCCTCGGAAAGCAGTTTACTTCTACCCCTCCTGTTGTTTTTTCTTATGCTGGCCTGCAACTTCCGCCAAAAAATCTGCTACTGCACGCTACATTATTAAGACCATTATTACTGGCGTTTGTCTCTTTCGAAATAAGACTTCCTTTCGAAACATTAAGGATAATTATCTAGCGATCATTCGTTTTGTTTCTTTTGATATATCTTCTCACATCAGCACTGATTTTCTTTAACTCTTTCTCATTTTCTCGACCACTGGTCCTTTTCCCCGTTTATTTGTGTTGATGAGGGTTTCTGTACTTCTGCATTCCCTTATCATTTCCGATGACATTCTTTTTTTGTTCTAAACATCATTGCGGCATCCTTCAAGTAAAGTTCCCCATTAAAAGGCAGGGAACTGAGCAATTTGGAAATGCGAACAAAGTTTTTGAGACCAAGTAAAATGCACTAACTGGAGACTTTTGTTCAAGAAGAAGGCTGCAAAAATCTCAAACAAAAATTCATTTTTCAACTGGGTACAATCTCTCCACACGGAATTCATGAACACCTCTCATTCCACTAATTTATTCACAAATTCAATTGACCATATTTCTACCTATAGCAAAGCTCCTCTACACTCCCATATAATCCACAACACCCCACAATTCCTCTATTCGCTCTGACGAAGGGCTAACGCTCGAAACGTCAGCTTTCTAAACGTTTCACAGTGGTAACTCAAACTTTATCAACTTGTTTGATAAAACTAAATTTGTGTGTACAAGAAATGCGACAACGCAAAATACACCTGTTCATATAAATGCAAAGTGCAGGCCTATGTCAATGGCCTTGTGGCAAATGAATTTTTCAAGGTGCAACTACCGAAAGACATTAAAAGATTCATTGAGATCCTCACCGATCCGTTTTGCGAAGTCACCCGACCACTCTGTGTTCATTACAATTTGATTGAGGTGAATGACGGCCGGTGCTGGTAAATCAAGGAACATCGCTTTTTGGACAACGCTATCAAAGCGATCAACGACAAGGACATCAGCCAAGTTACGCCCAGGTCGTTTTGAATGTATGGTGCGATGAAAGAACCGGAACCGGATAGTTTAAGGAAATATTTAACAATTATAACAGTTATTGTAACATTAAGGTAAACATAGCTTCTATTATGTAATCTTCATAAATGAGAAAATTCTTGACGGTCACAATTGAAATTTTGCAAATTTTACGAGAAACTTAACAGAACTTTGTGGCTTTGCTTTTTTTTTGTTGTTTCTGGGACAGCCCTATCCATAACTTCATCTGTGGTTAACTCACAGAATAACA
>BLFN01000290.1:7821070-7825345 GCA_014634225.1 Acropora yongei
ATTTCATTTCACTGACTAAAAGTGTATTGTAAACAACAGATTTTGTAAGATAACATAAGTATCGACGTATATGCGTTCCGGGCGATTTAATAGGCATCTTCTAGAACTCAAATATAAGTTTTGGCCTGGGATATAATTTGTTAAGAAGTACCGATATTAGAGGTTTCCCTTGATAAACAATTGCAGACAACGCCCTAAACAGAAGCTAACGGAATGAGCCTCGTTTTCATGTTGACCCGGAAATGGGAGAAAAATTGTCATTCTTTTATTGTTTCAGTTTCAATAAGCTAGACTTTGTCTTAAAGTGCGTAATGCACCAACAGTACGTACAAAATATCAGAATATCTATGAATAACTAGCAGATTTATGGTAATGAAGACGTTAAAATAGACTAGTAGAAGCTCTAAAACACCATATTTGACGCTGCAGCTGTCACGTGACCTCAATTTGAGCAATAAGAACATGATTAAGATTCGTGCTACAAAGGTGTAACGATATTTGTAGATTCAGGCCAAAATAAACGTTTAATTTACCCATTATCAGTGATCTTGTATCTTAGCCTTAAAATAGACGCTTAACGTGTGATCTAAACCACAAATCAACTCTACTAACTAGCTGACATTGATCAGCAGGTCTTGTTCTATCAAAATCCACTATCAAACCTTTTCTGACCCGGTCATTGTATGAAACCCTTCTTTTGTGGTCCTGGCTTCCAGACTATATCTTCTGTGCAGGAGCCGTGCTGCACTCTGGCTGGCGTGGGCCATTTTAGCCATCGCTTCTTGGCCATTATTTTTCTACATTGATTTGTGGGTTATCCCAGGGCAAAGCTTTATTGAATTGTCTTCAGAAGTTGTTTCGCTCTGTGCATTTTCGGAGGTTTTTTGTCCGATGTCGGACGATGTTAATGTTTCTGATCCCCGAGTTCGGGCGAATATGATGAAAGTTAATGAACTTAAAGATGTTTGTACGTATGCTACTGTTACCATTGGCTCTGCTCCTGTTCTTTCACCGAATGTTCCTGAACCTGCTGTCTTGCGTCAGGATGAAAAAGCTTTGAGATCTACTGTTGTCGACAATGACTTGCCTAAGCGTCCATGTTCTGTTTAATTCAAGTGTTCTAAAGAAAACTCTGAATATGCGTTCCTTTTTTCAGGATCTCTCGAATATTGGTATTAACCCTTTATCTGTTTGTTGCCTGCAAGAAGTATCCAAGGGAGCTTCTTTCATCTCCCGTTCTTCCCAAAAGATTGTTACTGTGTCCATCTATGATGCGCCATTTGAGCTACCAGATAGAGCTTTGAAACAGCGATTGTCATCTCATGGTTCTGTTCATAAGATTTCTAGAGGTCGTTATCAGGCTTATTTCCATGTGGAAACTGGAGTTCGATTTGCTAGGATGTGTATTGACAAGCCTATTCCTTCACCTTGTGCGCATATGGTACCCTAGTCAACCATATACATGCCGGAAATGAAACCAAACTGGTCATCAAGCCCAAGACTATCGGAATAAGCTTTCCTTTAATTGCGAATGCCTTGGCCACAAAGCTTCTGATTGTATGGAAAATATCTTGTGCAGTATTTATAAGGATCGCTCTCTTGGATGGAATCCTCCTCATGACCGGGATGCACCTGCCGAAGAACGTTCTGGAGTGTCCCTCACGTCTCAATCTGCTGTTCCAGATGCTCAACTTCCTCATGAACCTCCCTCTCAGTTTTCTTCTCCTCAAGATTAGTCGTCTTTGCGGTCTTCGTCTGAGTCTTCCTCTCAGTCTTCTTCACCCGTGTCTGCTGGTTTTTCTTCGATTACTGAGCTTCTTCAAGAAATTTCCTCGCCTTACACTGACCCTGATGATGCTGACATGGCTGATCTTCCTCCACCTGATACGCCGCCTCCTGCAAATCTTATGAATGCTTCCAACCAAAGAAATCATGGATGGTATTATCTCTGATGAGAATTCGTTTAATTCGTCCACAGAAACTGCTGAGGTTGATTGTGATTCTGATTTGGTTTCCTTCAAAAGATCTGCTGATGCATCTAACTGTGAGTCTAATTCTATTTCCTGTAAGAAAAAGTGTTAACAATTCTCCGTATGGATTTTAAGAGGCCTGTTACAGCCCTTTCATGACTATTTATTTCACAATTTACTATTTGAAGCAGATATCTTTTGTTTCCAAGAAATTCAAACTTCTAATCATTTTTTTTTTGCTCTTTTGCTGGGAAATGGCGAGGATCATGTTTTTGGTCCCCTGCACTCAGTAAACAAGGCGGTGTTACGACCTGCCTTTCCGATTGTTTTGATTTGGAAGTTGTCAAATGGAAAGTGATACTTCTGGGAGAATTGTTAGAGTTGTAATGAAAGTTAATGATTTTTGTATTAATCTTGTCAACATTAATGCGCCCACTAATTTTACCAAACGGAAAGTGTTCTTTGAAACTACAGGAGTACTTTTTGCCAGTGATTTAAATTGTTACGAATATCAATCTGACAAAATTGGCGGTAATTTGTCCGGTGCTAAATGTCTTCCGAATTTCGATCCACCTTTAATTTACTTCATGCTTGGCATCGTTTAAATCCTTGTTCTCTACAATGTACCTGGTTTAATTCGGATTTTTCTATCGGTTCTCATTCAGATAAAATTTTTGTTTCTCTGATTCTCTGTTCTTTTATATCTAATTGCGAGATTAAGCCCTTTTGTTTTTCTGGCCATGATATTGTTTACCTTTCTCTTTGTCTGGATGATTTGCGCCCCTGTGGGCCTGGATTAGGGAAGTTTAATAATTCTTTACTTGATGATACTAATTTTTCTGAATATCTTTTGGAACGCATAGGTTGCATGGTCAAAGATTGGTGGGACTATTTTTAAAAATTCCATAAAGGCGGAAATTATTTCCTTTGCTAAAAATCAAAAAACGTAAAAAACCTCTCAAATGAATGCATTGTTTGAACAAATGAAGTTATTAGCCCAAAGGGTTTGCTTGTGGCCGCTGACTTTTCTGTTTCATCTGATATTTGCAAACTTGGAAATAGACTTAAGAGTGGCCGTCTATAAATTTCAACTAATGCGTTTCGGGTGAGAAAAAATAAAATTCCTCAAACTTTCTCAAAACAAAGGACTAGGTAAGTAACTTACATCCTTGTTTCTTTTAGGTCAATCAAATAAATATTTTGGCTGTAGGACAAATAATCTGATTTTCAGCTCTCAGAAGACACTCAGGGATCATTTTACTACACATCCGAAAAACCTGGGTTTAGAAATATAGTGTTCCTAAAACTAAACGTCAAGTTGTTACTCGAAATCAGAAGACTTTTATGATTAATTTAGAATGGTTATTTCCAATTTGAGCGAAAAGCTGAATATTTTACGGATTTTTCAACTTTTCTCTTTTTTGAGCCATTTTGGCAGGTACAAAAATAGGCTAAATTCAAATGAAAATATCACCAATGGTACATTGCTAGACTTCATGAAAGTACACCCCAGTTAAAGAGCAATGCCTCCCCTTCAAACGTATGCAATATAACTACAAAATTTGACAGTTGATATTTCAAATTGTTTTGCAGTTTTGCAAACAAACACTAAAATTTTCAAATAGCTCAACGACTACGTGCTTATGATATTCGGAGGAAAAACAATCAAAATCCTCTTGCGTCTTGAAACACCCGAGGTCAACAAAAAAATTGTGCTTCTTGTTATATTTTCTTTGGATTAAAAACGAACTTCGATAAATCACCCCCGAATTTTGAAAGAAACGAGACAAGTTATGAACAGTATTGTTTAATTGTCACACCACCTGTTCGTAAGATAAGCAAACTCCGCGCTTCAAAAACAATCAAAATTGATAAATTATGCAACTTCTATTCCATACGTGAAGCAATCTATAGGATACCTACCTACCTTTGCAGTGGATTGTACTTTTGAGGCCAGATGGTGAGGAACTGGGAAACAAGAGTCTCTCCCAAATGTATGAACTGTCAACAAGTATGATTGCGTGACATAAACACAGAACGTTATCACCTCACCCGTTTATCCATCAATGACTTTATAATGCAGTCGGTGGAACATGTGGTTCGAGTGCAGCAAATAGGTGGTGCAGTGTAAAGCACTAGAGAGTTGTGTGAAGGATATAAAAGTACATCTAAAATCATACGACGTCCGTGATCCTTCCTTACAAAATGAGGTGCAGTTACTTCTAGCTAGAGCAGGTAATCAACTGAACCAGAGGAACAAATTTATAGTTTGAATGTACACTATTCCGATCGTTAAGAAAGCATT
>BLFN01000290.1:7860845-7863345 GCA_014634225.1 Acropora yongei
ATTACAGAATGTTGAATCATGTAGATAGGATCAGACAGGGCTAGACAACACGTCTGAGAGCAAAAAATACGCCAATCAGAAGTGGGTCTGACCGGTGTTTCCTTCACGTGCAGTTCAAAGGGTCATGCTAGTTGGCTGTGATTGGTGGTTTTCAATCCGTATTTTTCTTGTAGCTGAGAAGCGTTCACACAACAAATAAAGAAAACTTGTACTGTTGTAAATTTTGACAATTTACACTCGCTTCTAGGCCTATTCCGAATTCAGAAGTCATGAAATACCTTGAGTGCTAATTATCATAAATAACTTACATGTACTTGAAATAACCTTACCTTTATGGAATAAATACCTTGAGTGCTAATTATTATAAATAACTTACATGTACTTTAAATAACCTTTCCTTTATGGAATAAATCATTCAGTGCAAATGGCTGCATAAATGTTTGGAAATTTGGCTTAGAAGTACCAAACCAAAGACCAGCAGACATGCGGAACTTCCTCTGATGCCTGCAAGAAAGGTCAGGGAAAATGTTTGCAAAATTGTGTGTAAAAATTGCGAACCATAGTTAGTCCCTTAAAATAGTGGTCAGAAGAACTTTGACTGCACACATGCATACACATATCTATACAAAACAAGCAGGATGAAAAGTCTTAAAATGACAATATTTGTTGTGGTTGAGAGGTCCATTGATTGTTATCATTTAGCTTCTAATAAGATAAATTTAGGGACCATTTTGCAAATTTATAACTGTCTCAGGCAAACATATCGTGAGTGTCCCTTTAGGTAAACATGCACAATCAGAGCATGCCTAGCTCACCTCAACTAACCAAAAAAGGAACCATTACTTCAGCATATAGATGTACCTTATGTCTATATGCAAGCATATATCCATTAATTTACCTGCAGTTTGGAGGGAATTCATTGACTACAAAATATACTGGCCATATATAGAATTTAAAAGACCTAAAGACAGCTACTCCATCAGTATTGATTGTTAAAGACAGATGGACTTGCATCTTTTTTCTCATGTGCTGATGTACCCCTTAAGAATCCATCTCTTCCAAAGTGTTTTTTGTGAAGGCACCCATCAAAGATATCTTCGATGGCATCTGGAGTTTGTTCCTGCCTTGTTACAGGATACTGCAATAAATCAGGCACTTCAGGCCCTACGGAAGGACGACACAGGGTATTCCCAGGTGGTCACTCATCCAAGTAGTAACCCCGCGCGACAGAGCTAAACTTCAGTGATTGGACGAGAACCAGTACTTTCCCTGTGGTATGTTCGTAGACGAGGAAATTATCGCGAAAATTTATAAGAGAGTTGAAAAAGGGGGTTAGTTACTTAGTTGGTTGCCATCGAGCAAGACAGAGAGCAGTGACCACTGTCATCAGAAAGGAAGGCTTGCTGTTGTGTTGTTGCACTTGCAGCCTGGCATTCTGGGCAAGGCAGTAGGGTCTGCAAAAACACCACCATATCCTCTGTGCAGGAGCCGTGCAGCACTCTGGCTGGCGTGTAGTTCTTAGTTCCAGAAAGTTTCGAGTATTTTCTTGTGTTCGCGTCCCGTATTTCGGGGAGAGTGTTTTTAGCAACTTCGCCATGTCTATTAGATTGTTTTGCTTAGTCAACAAGCCTTTCAGTGCCTTTTTTCCTGACATGTTTGGAGTGGCATGTTGAGGATGGACGGGAGACCTCGCAATACATTCGCCCACAAGTGTTTGGTTCGCTTTCTTGTGGAGGAAGGTATGGAGCTTCACACTCTTACTCTTGTCAGGTCTCTTCCTACTTTCAAACTTCAATCACAGGAGTTGTCCCTATGTTTGGAGGAAAGTGCTTCGACATCACTTTGGATACCCCATAAAATGCTCCACGTTTTGCCTAAGCTGGCTTTGATTACGATAATTCTGTCAAACCTCTGCGACTACTTGGTGCTTGCTCCATTTATGTTTCGATTTTTTTTAGTAACCCCGCAAAGATCGAGGTTTACAAGCAATCCTTTGCCCCCCGGGGATAATACTACGGGTAACACTACAACGCCTACAACGCCTACAATGCCGAACAGCCCCGAAGAAACTATGGACCCTACGGCTTCCCACAATGAAGTAACTACCACGCCGGTTCTATTCTCCCATCCTCAAGACCTTGTTGAAGCTACGCGTAAGCACCCACCGCCCTCACTGGATAAAGACAACAACTCGGCCGTAAAGAAGACTTCAGTCAGCGAAAGAATTGAAAAGGCCTTCATTCGGGCCTTAAAGTGCCACTGAACTCAAATTTTTTGTACCTGAGGTTTTTTGCATAATAATAAATTTTTAACCTTACTTACAAGCGCCATGAGGTTTTTTGGTCCAACAGAGTCCGGAAAGCTTTCCCCTAGCCCTTTGAACACGACTAGCATCATCAGTTGAATGACATTCATGACACGACATTCATCAGTTGAATGTAAAAGATCTTATACAACAACATGGTCTGCATCAGATGGTTAATGTACCTACTAGGCGAGA
>BLFN01000290.1:7869894-7882394 GCA_014634225.1 Acropora yongei
ATACCTTTCCACATGTTCTTGCTTTGATAATGAATTGTGACTTGTCCAGCTCCTATTTTATTCATTAGTCCTTTGTAAATAGTTTCAATTGTCTTCAAATTTATTATTGTTATTTATCTTGTAATTTATTCTTTTTTGTATGCCCTAATTAAGTTGTTTATATAAGAATGCACAACCATTGTAATTAGTTATTAGTTTTTAGATTTTATCTGAAGAAGGCTGAACAGCCGAAACGTTATTAAATCGCGTCGGACCAGTTAGAAGTTGGCCCCACTGTCTTACCTCAAGTACTTGTTTATATATATATATATATATCTTTTTGCTTTCATTTTACTTTTAAAGCAACTACAAAAAGAGTCTACGTGGTTTACCTTCGACGAAAAAGATGAAAAAGTACCTGACAAGCCCTACTGACGAGATGGGTAATGACCAGGATCCTCTTGACTTCCCAAGTGAGGAATCCTCATCTGATGAAGATAAAAAAGACGCCGATCTTGAATGGAAATTGTTAGAAAAACAAGCAGAATGACGAAGTGGAAGATAATCCAGTGACAAAAAATACTATCTAGGACCTAGAAATTGGTTCCTCTTTCCTATTTTTTTTTTCTTTAACCACCGTACTTCCCATTCCTTTTACATTTTATTGCATCATCTCAGCGGACAATACAGGGGGTATGTATTTAGTTGCTAATAAACCCATATATTTACTGATTATCTGCAGCAAATTTAGCACCACATAACAAATGCTACTAATATATTTTTCTTATTTACAGATATGTCTTGGCAAGCCTGCCTTTCAACAAGAATCTGATTGAAAGGTGTCTCGCGACAATGCTAATGATAAAGAAAGGGAGAAATGTACGGGGGCCGTAAGGGCCAGTACCGTTACAAACTTTATTTTCAGCGTACAATTCTAGAAGCTTACTATTCGCAAAGAACTAATCCGAACGGAATCTGGGAACGAGCATAAGTATTTCAAGATGGCGGAAGGTGAGGGTGAGGAACAAGATGTGATCAAGCACTATTTTCACCTTGGATATACAAATGAAATCATTTTGGAGTTTCTCAAGCGCTTCCATCATTTTAAAATAAGTTTGAGAACACTGAAAAGGAGGCTTCGTAGCTTTGGTTTAAGGAGGAAAGGCAATATCATCGACGAAGCCATTATACGAGCTATGATTATAAGAGAGTTATCTGGTCCGGGACGGTTGCAAGGGTATCGCTTAATGTGGCACATTTTACGGATAAAGTACAATCTGCACATGCCGAGAGTTGTAGTTGCACGCTTTCTTCCAGAGATAGATCCGTCTCCTTCTATGCAAAGATGACAAAGATGGTTGACCAGGAGGCAGTACTTTTCCTATGGCCCAAATTTTTTCTGGCACGTGGATGGTAAGTAGCTTATAAGGAATACATTTTGTTTTTGACAGTGAGTGTTTCTGGTTTTTCAGTGCAACTTGTTTTTCCATCGTAAGTCACTTCATTGCATTAAGAAAAGGCTGGGTTTCATGCACCAGTATGTAATGTAGGAAGGGAGGTTGTGTGGGCAACCAAGTTTTGAACTTAAACCAATAGTATGTATGAAATTCACCCTCAGGCAAAATTATATACCTTAAAAACAAGTCATGTCTGGACCCTAGGGCATCAACTCCATGCCCCCTCACCCACCTTCCTATTCCAATCAATGTACATTGATAGACACACAAACTGTCTGTTTTGTACTTTTAATGTTTACAGGTTATGATAAAATGAAAGCTTTTGGCTTCCCTATTCATGGTGCTATAGATGGGTATAGCCGAAAAATTTTGTGGTTGAAAGTTACAAGATCAAATAACTTGCCATCAGTTCCAGCACAATATTATCTAGACTGTATTAAAGAGAATGATTGCTGTCCTGTCTTATTGCGCACAGACTGTGGAACAGAAAATGGCATCATGGCTGCTGGCCAATGTTTTTCCGTCAGGAAGGTGGGGATCCTTACGCAGCTGACAGAGCTCATAGATATGGGTCTTCACCCAAAAATCAAAGAATTGAAAATTGGTGGTCCTTTTTCAGAAGAGGAAGCTCTACATGGTGGATTGACTTTTTCAACCAAATGTGTGACTCTGAACTACTTGATTTAGATTAAGAGTCAATCACATTGCAAGGATAACCAGTGATTTCAAAATGGATTTTAAAAAAAACATAATATTGAATATTAATTATTTAAGTTTAATTATTCGGCAAGAAAATAAGACATATTGTATTAAATGAAGGGAAACTATACATACCTTCACTTTCTCGTCCTTCGTTGGCTTTTTCTTGCCTTTTTTTGTTTGGCTACCTCGATCATCTCTTCATAGCTTCACAAAATCAGCGAAACAGGTCTGGTTTATCAGACTTGCTTGCGTGCCAAGTTTGGCCGCCATCAGCATTCTCCCCGTCATAGTGGCTGTTTCGCTAGTTTCCATTAACGTTAACGGCATTTCCGAACGCTATAAGCAAGTTAAAGTTTTCGAATCCTTAAATCACTCTATTTCGATTAATTTTTCTGCAAGAAACACATCTCACCTAATCCCTTTCCGGTAAGGCTTGGGAGAGACATTGGGGAGGCCAATGTGGGTGGCCTCCAGGTTCAAATAGATCGGTGGGAGTGGCTGTACTTGTTCATCTGAACAGTTCGGTGAAAATCACCAATTTTCATACCGATCTAGCAGGCCGAATATTTACTGTTAAATTCGAATTCGAAGAACGTGCATTATAAGTCGTTAATGTGTACGCGCCAGACATCCAATAATTTTTTGATAATCTTTCGCAGTTTCCATTTCCTAATCTTGACACTTTTGTGCTTGGAGATTTTAATTGTATGCCAGACATTCAGCTGGAGAAATGGGGCGGTGATGACAGTTTTGGAGACAGAGCTGTCACGCAACTTCACGCATTCACTTAAACTCTCAATTTAGAAGACTTTTACCATATTAAATCCCCTGCCGCCCTTCTTTTACGTGGTTTAATACTCCAAAGGCTTGGAGATCACGAATCACCCATTTTAAATGTAACCCTTTTTGATACTCAGATCACAATTTAATTAGTCTTAAATTTACACTTGGGAATTCAAACCCGAGAGGACAAGGCATCTGGAAATGCAACACTCAGCTGTTAAAATCAGAACCTTTCTGCACAGGGGTAAATAATTTCTGGCCTGTCTGGCAAGAAAATAAGCCAGCTTTCACTGATCCACAGATCTGGTGGGACGCCAGCAAATTACAACTCAAAGAAATTGCCATCTCACACAACATTGAGCAAGGCTGTGACACGAATTCCGCCTTATAACATTTTGTGATAATTCAAACACCGTTGCTGACCATGCTTGCCTTGCTGAGATCAAAGACCTCCTTAAAACAATTGATCATCGCGCCGTAGAAGGGGCTATGATCCGCAGTAAAGTGCAATGGATCGAGATGAGAGAAAAGTATTTCTTCCAACTCGAAAATAAGCGCCAGTCACAGAATTCAATTTCCAAATTACTTGTCAACAACACCTTGGTAACGTCTGATAAAAAATTCTCCGGAAATGTCGCGATTTTTACAAAAACCTTTACACTGCCAAACAAGTCGACTTGAACAGCCAAGACTGGCTTTTACATCAATTAGGCACAGCTCTAACTGTTGATGATCAACATCGCTGTGAATCAATGAGTGTTTTGAGGCAGCTTCACAGATGTTATCAAACAAGTCTCTGTGGAGTGACGGCTTACCGGTTGAATTTTATCACCGCTCTTGCCGCTTGTTAGGACTTGATTTGGTAGCTATACTAAATTATTCCTATACTCATGGCTCTTTGTCTGATACCCAACACAGAGGGATCATCTGCCTTTTATTCAAGAAAGAAGACTCTCTCGAGCTTAAAACTGGTGCCCTATTTTGTTACTAAACACTGATTACAAGACCTGTACAAAAGTGTTAGCCAATAGATTACATCATGTTCTACCATGGATTATAAACAAAGATCAAAGTTGGGGTATTCCGGAGCGTAGTATTTACTATGGGACACTATCGACTGCGTTAAACATAAACAATTATCGGCCGCAATTATTGGTCTGGATCAGAAAAAGGCTTCTGACCGAGTTAACCATGGGTTTCTACAGCGCGTGTTAACTCGCTTCAATTTCGGGCCTCATTTCCGACGTTGGTTTGATCTGGTTTATCCCCGACATCACATCTAACTTCATTAACAATGGCTGGCTTTCTTCGCCTTTTTGCCTTGAATGCGACATATGGCAAGGTTGCCCGATATCACCGCTACTGTATTGCTTGGTCGTTGAGATGCAATCGGGGGAATTCAAATCTTCAGCTCTAAACAACAACAGAGCACAGTGTCCCAGTACGCTGATGAAACCACACTGATTCTAGCCAACGATTATTACATCACACAATGTTTTCACATTGTTAACATCTGTGGTATGGTCGTAGGCAAGAAAATAATCGTGAAAATTTGCACTATTATAAGGGGAGTTCAAAGAGGGGGTTAGTTACTTGGTTGGCTGCAGTTAAGCAACACACAGAGCAGTGATCACTGCCGTCAGAAAGGAAGGCTTGCTGCTGTGTTGTTGCACTTTTAGGCTGGTAGTCGGGTCTGCCATAGCACCACCATATCGTCTGTGCCGGAGCCATGCAGCACTCTGGCCATCGCTTCTCTGCCTTTTGGCCGTGTTTTCTTCTATATGGTTTTTGTTATTCAAAAGTAAGTGCTATGTCATGCTGGGCTGGTATCGGGTTGAAATCTGCCGTCCTGCGCCTGCAAAGTTACAGCAGTAGAGTATTATTCAAAATGGCCGCTCTAATTACAAGTTTACACAATGATGTTTAGAGATTCATTGAGAAGCCATGTAGAGCCACCATAAACTTGAACAAAGATACCCGTACAGCTATTGGTTCAGAAGTTCTTCAGCTTTCTCATGCTGTCATAAAAAGGCACACCCTTGGTGACGACTCTCAATTCCGCTACCATTTGGCTCAACCTTATCGAATGCCTGGCCAGGAGTTTCTCCACTCTAATAAGCTGGTCCTGACTCGAATCAAGTTCTCCAGCAAACTGAAGAATCCTTAGCAAGTTTCGTTTTCAAGGAACATGTTCCAGGAGGTATTTTACTGCCTACAAGGCTTAGTGTTAGCATGGGAGAAAAGACGCAGGAAACAAAGCATGCAGTGGTAATCAAGATCTGCACAATAGGACATTTTAAAGACCTAATCCTGACGATGGCAAACAAGTACAATGCAAATGCACTAAACGGCGACTGTTTTTTTCCAAGCAATGAAGGACGGCTATAGCAAAGGGGTATGGGGGATGGGCAATGCTGGAATCAACTGGTCTATATAACAATTTTTAAAACTATTTGCGATCATAATTTACCAGTCCAATGCCCCATACCAATTTCAACTAACTTATGCCAAATTCAAAGCTTAGTGTATGTTTAAGTCCCCCACAATAGTTTCTCGCAGTAGAGTGATTTTCCTGACACCGTCAAATAGTATCTAGCAGATAGTCAAAATTATCCAAAACTAAACAAAAGAAAACAATTAGTGTCTACTCTTATAGTGCCTAGACTAGTGCCTATTAGCTTAGCAATTTACAATCTGAGGAAAATCACTCTTGTTCACCACCAAAATATCTCTACAAATGGAAAACTTGAGTCACTTTATTAAAATCTGAGTAACAACATAGTTTAGTATAATAAAAATTTCACTTCAACCATTCATATGGATGCCTCTTGATCTGGTACCAATAATAAGAAGGCAGATATCTGCTTATCCAATAAGGATTCTAAATGTTTATATACAACTCATCAAAATGTCAAATACTTTGATGACAGCAATGACAAAATTCTTAAGTTCAACAAGTTGAGAATGTCATGCAGTAATCAAATAAAGTAAGATATTTAACAAGGCACACATATACTGGTTAAATTTAGTCCAGTTATAGGCTACTCATTCAGGTATCCTTATCTAAATTTGTCTAATCTGTGATTTGTCATGCAGTTACACTTGCAAGATTGCATATTTCAGCTGTTAATATTGCTGATGCTGCACTCTGGGCAGCAGCATTGCCCCCTTTCTTCTTTGGGAAATCCACAGTAGCAGAATCCATCAGGGGTAATCTTGGATGGAATGTACTGCTCCTTACTCTTAACATAGGATGAGTGAAATGGATGTTCTCTGCATATCCACACACAAGTTATATGGTCATGGCAAAGAACTAATTTCCAGCGACCTGTTAGAGTGGCATGCCTTGAATACTGACTAAGCCTTACATGTTTCGATTCCTGTCCCTGCATGCTGTTAAGCCCAAGGCCCAACCCATACTTGTCATACAAAATTTGGGCATGGTACGGTATAGCAAAACCAATTGTCCAAACAGTAGGGGACACCCTTAGTAGTAATGAGTTTGTACTAAAGAAATGTTGGCAAGCAGTCTTCAGTTTGCATATTTCAGCTTGATAAGTTTTCACCACCGAAAACAAGGAAACAGCATCCTTAAGCTGCAAACCCCAATATGCCAAGGTTGTGGTCTTGAGTTTAGTTTCAGGAAGTCACTACTGATAATATTGATTAAACTCATAAGATTTTGGCATAATGTTTTGGTCTCTTTCCCTGTGAATCTGTAGTCAAATGATTTCTTTCTTTCCTCAGTGAATCACTTTCTCACTTTCTTTGCAAGACGGGAAAGTCCTAATCCCTTTAAGCAGTCGATGTAACATATGAATGCACAACCTAAAGGTAATTTGCTTAGTTCATTACAGTTCTCTGGTACTTGAGATTCACTTAAAGCAATCTCAAGTACAAAACTGTGCCAAAATTGCCACCCATTATTCCCATTGTGCAAGGGCTCTACATAGCCAAAATAAATCATTTTACTAATAATTATCTCAAATTCTTGCCGTGATTTTTGATCTTTGATAAAATCAGGAACCTTCTTTCGTTTTGTAGACTCTGCACAGGTTGAACAGCTGCTTTCTTTCAGCAACTTGAGCAGCTACCTCCAGCCATTTTCGATATGACCATGGCTGCTAGGTGTTATGATCACCCTTTCCTAGAGAGCCATTGACAGTAGCCTTTGTCTCCTCACACACATTGCCAAATGAAGAGAAATAGAAGGCAGAAATGCACAATTCTCGCCCCATGGGTGCCAACCACTTCATATCGGAGGGTAGTAATTCGAATGAGAACTTAACATTCAAGCCATTGATTTGATAACCCTTGTTTGTTGTTATGCTCATATCATGAACCAGTTTCTTCGCATATCTTTGCAGTTGGCACCAGCAAGTAAGAAATTTTCAGTTTCATTTGTAATATGTCTGCCTACATTCAAACATGAAACCAACCAGGCAATTGCCTCATCATCCTTGCCAAAAGGGGCACCATCTGCTCCAATGGCAAATCTGAAATGGTATTTGTCCATTCCAAAATGATTAAGAAAGGACTCTGGCCCAGGGGCTTTATCAACCTCTATATAAATTTTGGCTAAGAGAAATGGATTTAATTGCCTGTCATTCATGTCAGAGCAAAATTCAGGGCCATGTCTTTGATGTTTTCCTTGAAATCAATTGTCTTCATGTAATTTATCAGTTTATCATAGGATAAAAGTTTAGCTTAAGCCACACCAGACATAAACTTTAAGCCTGCTCTTTGTTTTCTATCCTTACTTGTTGACATAGTTCAGTTAATTCGAATAGCCTTATATTTTTCCTTATACTCAACAGGCCTCCACTATACAAAACTTTAATGCTTCTAAGACGGTTTTCTGTACTATCTTCAAACATCTTAACTTGTTTCTTAACTACAGTTGGTAACACTTTTTTCCTAACCTTCAGTGACTGTGAAACATACCCTAACATTCTATCTGGTGAACTTGCATTTATTAGGGTGCACCATATTCCATCAAGGGCTAGACCTTGATCACGATTTGTGGCACCATGAATTTCACTACAAGCCTCTAGGGTCTCATCCTTCCTTCTTTTGGCAGACCTTTCCACTGTAGGAACATCAAATTTTTAAGAGATCCCTGCCTCAAGCTTTGAACAGGTAAACTGCCTTAATAACGTTAAGACTCATGTATAAGCCGCACTTCTGTGTAAGCCACACCTCCAACTTTCAAGCATGATTTCGGGAAAAAAAAATAAGAAGTCCAAAAATTTTGTTCACAGATTCCCAAGAGTTTGCGCATTTGCAGCGACATTTATTAGTAGCTTAAGAATGCAATCTTCTTTGATTGGCTAAAAGTCAAAGTGATCGGTCGCAGACGACATTGTAAGCTGCTGTGTGGAGGAATGGAGGTTCCATGCCAATTATAGTTTAACTGCTCAAACAAAGAACAAATGAAATGCTTGAAAGAGTTACATAATCTTTATTCACTGAAGGTTTTCAGTTCTATTTGTGACAACAACAAGCCAGTTTACTCTCTCTTAAATCAATGGTCTCATGTATAAGCCGCACCCGCGATTTTTGACCCAAAACTTACGCAAAAAGGTGCGGCTTATACACAAGTCTTTACGGTAACTTCTTTTTCTTCCTATAATTGTCAACCTTGGAACACTCTGCTATGTCTTTGAACTTCCTCTTTCTTCCTATACTCTCTAACTTTTCCTGGGAGTCTACAGCCTCCTCTTCTTTGATTGTTTCACCTGTGCAACAAAGCCAATTCATAAAAGTATTGTTGTAACCAAACAAGCTAATCTTGAAAACCTCACTTCGAAATATTAACTCATTTCATTTTAGGTTTGTATCATAATTCCTGCATCCTACATGCAGTTATTGTTGATAACTTTTGGTACTGACAATAATGGCCTAGATTGCAGAATACCCATATCACAAAATATATAACTTAACAATGGTGTTATAAGAGACAGCAAGAGGAGTCAAAGTGGCCGTGTACTGTATTCTGCCATCCCACAATATTGCTCTTAAACATGGTTAGCATTACAACAAGCCTTTTTGAGTCTTTGCAACTAAATTGTAATTCATAATTATAATTTTGGTCACCTTCCGATTAAATTATCCACTTTCTGGTTTAACTCGTTCAACTATTGATTGAGTCTATTCTTTGTTGCATGTAGGCCAATGGGATAATACCTGTTTGCGATAGCCTTTGAACTCCTCGGAGATTACTTGCGTTTACGAGCCAGATATTTCTTTGTCAAAATTAGCACCTTAAACGTTGAATTGAAAATGAAACTTGCCAAGGCCTCTTGGACCTAACCCTCGGACCTAACAGGCAAGACCTAGGGAGAAACACAACATCAAATAGCGGTCAAACTTTTAATGTGGAACAAGGTAATTCTTAGACAAGGGGTCTCTATTTCAATTGCCAGGTATTTGCCGTTTTAAATTCTCTGTACTGTACGTCCATCAAAACTTATTTGGGAAAGTACAACAAGAAGTGGTAATTCAGACAACTTACAACGTAACGCGACAAAAAAAGAGCGTAAAAACACAGTAAAATGGCCGATATTCAGCAATGACAAAAACACAGTTTCCTCGTGGTCTTGCAGCCAAGCCTCCAAAATTCCAAGAAATCTCTGTGCTCTATAATTTATGTCATAGATCTGGTTAATAAATAACTTTTAGAATTGGCCGCCATTTTGAAAAAAAATTGCTGACAATTTCTGTAGGCGATTCTGCGGGCTCAGCAGCCCGGCGTCAGTACCTGCCTGGAGGGAACGTTAAAGCTCTTCTAAAAAGTTCCCTGGTGTTTTCCTCTCCGGTTTGTGCGTTCTAAAACACCCTGCTAAATTATGGGCGATTCAGAATCCACTGTTGAGAGTGAATCGAATGGATGGTCTATTCCTGTGCAATTGAAGAAATCTGAAGTCCTTCCTGAAGTTTTGTTTGGTTTACCAAGTAATGACAACTCATCCCAAATGGATGTGAATGCCAAGACTTACATGGTTTCTACTGCAGAATATGTTCCTGTAGTTTCTCGGATTTTGAACGTGCCCACTTTGATCCTCAAAGCTTCACCCCCGATCGGCTGTTAACTGTGTACTTTAACCTTCAGGACAGATCGACTTCACCAAGATCATTTTTGATGGTCTAATTAGAGCCAGTATTCCAGCTGCTACTGTTTGTTGTTTGCCCAGGATCCCCTACCAGGAAACTGGAAATTACCTTTTCAAATATGCATTACTGTTACCTTTTCGTATCGCGGTCTTCTTTTATCATTGATCAATATAGTTCACCCAGAGCACACTCCTTTATCTTTTGTTACGGTGTATGATGCACCTCACGAGCTTCCTGATTCCGCTTTGGCTACTGGTTGCAGAAATATGGCAGAATTTATTCTTCACCATGGGGTACATTACAAGAATATCATGGTATCTTCAATGGATTGCACTATTTTCACATGGCCATGCATATCTTCTTAAATTCAGTTTGGGAAGTACCTAGTACAACTTCAATAACCTAATGAGAGACCGACTTGTAGCGGCAACCATATTCCTAAAGACTGTAGCAACAAGGTTTGCTATAATTGCGATTCTGTTGGACATATTGCTCGGACGTGCCCACAAGATATTTGGTGCTGTATTTGCAAAGAGACAGTCCATATGGCTTTGGACAGTGATTTGACGTTTGCTGTCTGACCATGAATCATCAGTTGCGGAATGTTTGCCTACAGGTAATGATGAGGATGATCAACAGAGTGAAGCAAGTATTTTTTCTTCAAGAGTGTCTATGGTAATGGTTGCTGAACCCCCGCGGGAGGGGGCGCTGTCAACCCAGGGCCTGGTCCTGGGGGAGTCGGTGCCTCCCCCTGATGTTGAAGGTAGTAATCTATCTAATGAGGATGAGAGTATGGAGTCAAATCATTCAAGCTGCAAGCTTTTCTTGCCATCCAAGGAGGTTCAAAAACCCCGCACGAAACGATCTAGACAGCAACAAGACCTGTCCCCCTGGGGGAGGCAGCCGCCCACTTAATCTTTGTCAGATTCAGAGTTTGTAGGATTAAAGTGCGTGGTCTGAATGTGAGTAAGTTTTTTGCCAAGTCTAAGTTACATTTTTCCTTTCTACAAGAAATTATTATCTCTGATGATGCGCTTCACCTCTCCTTCAACTCTCGATGATGGGGTCCCTCATTCCGAGTCCCTGCCTGAACTCTCGATGATGGGGTCCCTCATTCCGAGTCCCTGCCTGTAGCAGAAGGGATGGCATTGCTGTCCTGTGTTCTGATCACTTTTGTAATAGGGTTTCAGCCTAGCAGAAAGATTCAGAGGGGTGTGTTCTGAGTATTTTAGTGGCTCTTGATGGTTTTAATCTGATTCTAGTTAGTATTTTTACACCAACTTAACCAGCTGAGAGAAAGTCTGTGTTTCAGTTAGTGCATTCATACTTTTTTTCACACTCCGAGCTCCTTTTAGGTGGTGATTTCAATTGTTGTGATTTAGATGAGATGGGAGGGGCCGCGTTGATTGACAACTCTTTATCTAACTTGAAATCATCTTGCGCTCTCTGGGATCCTTGGCGTTTCAAGCATCCCAGAGAGCAGCAGTTTAATTGGTTTAACCATAACCAGTGTATTGCGAGTAGGCTTGATTCCTTTTTAGTTTCTCGCCTTTTATGCAGCCAGGTCAGGGACTGTAATCTTTGGCCTTGCCTCCTGTCAGATCATGGTTTTGTAATTCTAGATTTTGAATTTTTGAGTCTTGAAATGTGGGCCGGAAGTTTGGAAGATAAACAACTCTTTGCTTGAAGACAAGAATTTCTGCTCGTTGATTGTAGATTTGATAGATACTTTTATTTCGACATGTTTTCTCATCGATCAGAGAATTGTAGGAAGTCCTCAAACAGGATATTAAGTTAATTATATAAAGATCGTGCTCGAGAGAAGGTTCTCCTAACCAACCGTCTAACTGCCTTGAAAAATCGTCTAGCTTTAGGGTTTCATTCAGATGCACAGGAAATACTGTCTCTAGAAGCCTCTTTAAAGACCCTCTTTTACAAAGAATTAGAGTGCTCCAAGATTAGGAGTCATGTAAAGTGGTTGGAGGAGGGGGAGGTTCCTTCTGGTCTCTTCTGTTTTTAATTTGGAGGGGATTGAGGTCTCATGTCTGCTGGATATAATCAAAGCCCACGAAATGTATTATGATAATCTATTTGCAAATGAGAAGGTAGATCTCACTATTCAGAATGACCTTCTATCAAACGTGTCTGCCAGAGGCTAAGCGAGAGAGCTGTGAGAGCCCTCTCACTCTGGATGAAGCTATAGAAATAGAACGCCAGGCACAGATGGTCTGTCGGTCCAGACTAGGCCCCCTTCTTGCCATTTCATTTAACGAGTGCCTGGCAGACGGGGTCCTATGTGATTCCATGAAAACTAGTGTTAGGCGCCTCGTCAATAAAAAAGATGATAATTTCACTTTTGAATGTCGATTACAAGATTTGCTCTAAGGCTATTTCTCTGCGTTTAGCAGGGGCCCTGGAATGCATTGTAAGTTCCGATCAGAGGTGTTCAGTTCCAGGGAGATCTAT
>BLFN01000290.1:7914894-7922394 GCA_014634225.1 Acropora yongei
GTAAGTTACGCAAACAATTATGTAAGCCATTGAAAATGTTGTGGTGATCCAGCCCATTAGGAGGGACTCCGTATCACTATTTATTATTAATAATACACAGTATTTCTGGTGTTCAATGGCTGCAATCTAATATAGGATTGTCTACTTGAAAAGAGATGATTAATCAATGCTACATGGGTTTATTGCTTTCACTTTGAAGCAGGCTACAAGTGATTTACGTAAAACCAGTGTAAAGAATCGACCAGTGAGAGCCAGTAATCCTTGTCACACTTCTGCTCCGTCATACGATTCGACCTATGATTAACAGAGAAACTAATGCTCATTACTGCAAACCCTGACAGAATCCTAAATAAAAGATCAGAACTGATTTCCAAGCGCTTCCACTAAAACAAGTTTTACCTTTGGAACAATTGACTCAAAAACAACACACTATTAGCTTTTTCTCACACCTAATTGTGATTAGAACCGCACTGCCCTGCTTTTTATAAACAGTAGACGCATGTGTATATATACAACTTGATTTATTCTCCATTAAATACTGTCTGATGACTGTGTGAGCACGAAACTTGGAGTAACAGGGAATTTTGTCTCTCCGTTATACCTTCTTCTTCAAAGCTCTACACTTTAAAAGTGTATTGAGCACTGTTTTAATAGCATTAGCCACTTTATTACACGTATAAAACATTACTCATAAATTTTGAAAGTATTTTGTGGCAGATCCTCCTTTACTATTAGTGCAAGTGCGAGGAATTCAGACTTTTCTGCATTAAAGGGAAAACTGTTGATTCCCGACATCTTCATGAAGTGGGTTACTAAGTAAGATATTGTAACTATGCTCCTGTGAGGAAAATCTATAATGCAACTACCTTTATTGAGCTTAGATGCTGTCCAAACCATCTCAGAGATTTGCTTGGGCTGCACGACTGTTTTGTCTACAGGAACGGTCCATATGCACTCCTTCAATGTGCAGGCTGGGTTTTTAAGTCCATTTCTGTTTGCAGCTTCAATCCAAAAAAGTAAGGCGGTTGCATGGATATAGGAGGTGCTCATCCCGTAATGGAAATATACAATCCCGGGAGTGAAATTAGTCTAGACAGAAAGCTAACTGCTGAACACTTGTAATATTGCGAAAATAATGAGATGAACATAGCACTAAGCAAGGCAAATTACTTACCCAGCCACACATGTGCAATAAGCACTAACAATCTGTGTGAGGTGAGGTGTGTGTATACTATTTTCATAGTATGAGTAGAGTTGGCTTTAAGGAAACAGAACTCCGATGCATTTGATATCGGGTGCCAGTAAATTTCTTTAAGCCAACCGGATTCATAGAGACGGTATGCCTTGCCTTATATTATATTCATTGAGCACACGCTCATGTAAAGCAACGTCCTTCCTAGGGTGATCTTCCATGAGAAACACAGTAATGTCGCTAAGAAAAATTGGTGGCCAGGATGTTATAGCATCACTTTCACAAAGCCAGTGTTTCAAAGTGAGAAGGATCTGGCAAAGAAGATCCATTTTCCAAATCTGACAATGGAGCAGTGGTTGGACAGGAATTTCCATTTCCAAGGCTTCAAACACACGAGCAACCAGTTCATGCTTGCTTCCGGAAACTTTCAAGCCCGTTGACGGCAATAAAGCTTCAGAGCGTCAGAACGCCAAGAGTTCACTTCACTGTAAGTTAGAGACTCCTCTGGCTCCTCAAAACTCATTGCAGCCGGTCAGAAATTCTTGGCCTGAAATCACGACTTTAAATGTAATTTTTTCTCTCAAAATTACGTTTGTACTCGATTAGGATTGGTAGTAGACGAATTAAAGACGGAGAAGTAAGCCATGATAAAAGCTAAACAGACGCGAAGCTGAAATGAATATTCAGTAATGGCAGAGATTCGAGAGTTGGTGCCCCCTTTTCTGGAGCGCCAATCCCATTATCCATTGCCTAAAACCGGAAGTGGGAAACTCTTGATGCTTGTATTCATAGCATGAAATATGGAACGCCATACCTGCCTTATGATATTTATTTTCATCAATAACAATGTACGTTTAATATCTAGGTGTGAGTTGTCTTTTTACATGGACTCCTAACTTCAAAGTCATAACCGCAGATATAATGTAAGATTGAATGTGTTTACCTGTGCGTACCCTGCGCGCTGTGTTGTTGTCACTTCCAATACAATAGCTAGCTAGCCAGCTAAGCTGCTTTGTATTTCGTAAACTAATGCTCACGGTTCCGCGTTTGTAGTATCATGACTATCACTAGCGAATGCAAAGTATTAAGAACCAACATGGCAGCGAAATGTCACCTCAAATTAATTCCCAGGGTCCTCTCTCAGACCTGCATGGGTTATATCTTGCTGACGAGTCCAAAAAGGCGACTGAAATGGCCGAGTTGAAGATCTGTCTTTGTCCTGGAAAGGCCAGGATAAAATCCAAAGTCCAGATCAAAATGACTACAAGAACTTTTGTTGACCATTTAGGCGAAAGAAGATATTCATTTTTGCGAAGTGTTGAATCAATAAGGCGAATATATATTCTATAACACCAAGAAGCACGTCATTAATGCCATGGAACATTCAAGAGTGCAATTTGCATGTTTATAAATGTTCAATAGTGTCAACGAACAAACAAGAGCATCTATCGACAATCAGGGACCGCAAGTGCACATTTAAACATGCGCAATTGAGAATCAGTAACACTAAAAGAAAATCATTTAAATCTTCTGACAATCGTAAGTGAAAAAAAGACATGCAATAAGTCAATTAGCATAGAGAGGCACAATCAATGGTGTCAAGAGACAATCATTTATTGAAAAGTTACATTCAATCCCGCAAATCGTTAAACATTTTGTGTAATAATGACAAACAATAAAAGGAAACAAAATTTCAAAATTGTTTCTTAGTTTAAGGCTATTATCCTTCGATTGCTTGGATCTTGGTAAGTACGTCTGCATAAACCTGAACAACTGTCCACATTTGGCGACAGTGATGGTACCAATATTCCTCTGTAGTGCTTGAATTAACAACTGCGTGCGGTAATTTCCCAAGGCAAGTCCTTGACGTCTGGCTTAAGTGCGGTCGTTCATCTGTACTTGAATTTCAGGACGACTTATATCCGCCTTTATTGCAGCTTTCAAGGCACTAACAGCTTGTTCAACAATATTGAGAAAGGGACTGTAAGGTGGCAATTTTCTTAATTCTGAATTAGGTCCACGAATGGCAGGATTCCTGTGGGCTAGCGCACCATCATAAATAAAAATCATGCGTTCATCGGGGTCGAGATTTAGCCTTGTCTGTGCAAGAAAATCATCAAATCTTCCTTCATTTATGCCTCTGAGTAATGCTGAGTGAAACACTAGACCACTAGTGAGTGAAATTGCCAATGCCACTGTCACATTTCTTTCTTGCTGACCACATACCCTCTCTCCTGTTAATGCTTGTCCTTGACTGCGTGCTGTCCAAATATTGTAGCCACACTCGTCTATAAATAACAGTGTGATTTACGAACTGCATGACCCATGAACCAGTTTCCATATTCTACTCGTTTTTGTAGGACATCAGGGGGGTTTCTATCAGCCGTTAAACTAAGAAACAATTTTGAAATTTTGTTTCCCTTTATTGCACAATTATTTAATGATCCGCGGGATTGACTGCAACTATTCAATAAATTATTGTCTCTTGACGCCACTGATTGTGCCTCTCTATGCTAATTGTCTTATTGAATGTCTCCTTTTCTCTTATGATTGCCAGGAGATGTTATTGATGGTCAATTACGCGCATTTAAATGTCCACTTGGCGTCCTTGATTGTCGATAGATGCTCTTGTTTGTTCGTTGACACTATTGAACGTTTATAAACAGGCAAATTGCGCTCTTGACTGTCCCGTGGCGTTAATGAAGTGCTTCATGCTGTTATAGAATGTATATTCGCCTTATTGATTCAACACTTCGCAAAAATCAATATCTTTTTCGCCTAAATGATCACCAAAAGGTGTAATAACATTCAAAACAGATTCAAAACTCTAAGCTATCATTTTGACTTCTGTGTAAATGAAAAATACCTGCAATGCTTACTGGGAGATTTTTGCGATTATAATCCACGATCGATCGGTTGGGGCAATCTGATTATTTCCCATGATCAATTGTGAAATCTCAACCGATTTCCACCACTACACATGCGTGAAAAGCTCGCAAGAAAACTAGGCTTTTGTCATTCTATAGTGGCAACAGAGCACTTCAAATAGTCCTATGTGAATAGACTTATTTTGATATATAATATTGATTCTTTGATGTAAATAGATGTGTGTAATTGTTCTAGAGCTCTAAACTTTTTTTTATCCGATCTTATTGTTATTTGATTGACTTGAGATATGTATTTTAAGACATAAGACAATCATTAAGACATCATTTCTCATTTTTTGAAATTGTTATGACGTCCTTTGTCAATCATCAAGAGACAGACCTGCCAACTCTCACGGTTCTTTGTCATTTCTCACGGTCTCACGACAAGGCTCCTCAATCTCACGGGTTTTGGGAAAAATCATTCTGAAATGATTCAAGTTGTTGAATCAGAATAAAAATGGGAAATCGACAAGGAATGCTTGTGCCATAAATTGAAAAACTAATAAAGAAGAATACAGCTGGGATTTTCGCTTATGTTCAATAAACTTAATTGTTTTTTTTTGTGTCTGTCCATCATTTTAAAAGGGGAGTAGGCCCTGGGAACGAGGCCTAATTCCCAGGCGACTCCCATGTTCAGTTTCCCAGTAGCCTTTGTAAGTTCAGCGAGGGAAAGCGATCGCAATCATATTAACATGGCGAAAAGAGATGGTGATTTTTCAATAGAAGATTAGAATTCTGACACTGAAAAAGACCGGGAAGAACCAGGTGAAAAGATTGGCCAAAAATATGACGGAGCAGCAAAATATCGTTTAAAGTACAACCCCTCTTGGGCCAACGAATACCCTGTAAAAGCAGTTGACAAGGACCGATATAGCTTCTTCTGTATACCATGTGGTAAATCTGGTAGCTGCCACCATCAAGGACTGCGTGATGTCAAAGTGTATTGTGAACGAGATACACCTGAGAGAAGACTTGAAGATGAGAAAAAGAGTCATTCTATATGAAGATTTCTTTCAAAACCTGGGAATTCTGGAAGCAATGTTATTAAAGCTGAGGTTATGATAACTAACTCCTTAGTACAACACAACCTGCAAATTGCAACAGCGGATCATTTGGGCCCTTTGTTCAAGGAAATATTTCCAGATAGCAAGATTGCAGCAGCCTATGCCTCAGGATGCACAAAAACTTCAGCAATATTAAACATTGCCCTGGGTCCCCACTGCCACAATTATTTAGTGGATCATTGCAAAAGCCATCCCTTCAGTCTGGGTCTGGGTATAGATGACAAATGTCAAATGACACGGGATTAAACAAGATGAACTCTGTAACTATCCATATATTTGATGTAAATCGATCAAAAAATTAATGGTCACAAGTCGTTTTTATAATGTGTGTGTTACCAGTGGAGTTGATGGAGGAAAACCTGCAACCCTTTTTGATGTTATAGATCAAAAATTCACAAGATGAAATGCCGTGGCTGAATGCTATTAGCCTAAGTGTGGACAATACCAATGCTATGATTGGACACAACAATTCGATTGCATCACGCTTTAAGACAAACAACCAAAGCATTTTTATTTCTGGATGTCCGTGTCATTTGGCTCATCTTGCTGCAACTGCAGCAAATGATTCTTTTACAGAGATTACTTATGTTTATCTTGAGGATGTGCTTATCGACCTATACTACTAGTTTGATAAGAGTTCCAAACGCAAAGGAAAGCTTGCAGAGTACTTTGAATTTTGTGACCAAGAGTATCAGCAAGTGTTAAAGCATGGCACCTGCCGTTGGCTTTCTTTGGAACCCTGTACTGAAAGAGCACTTAAGAAGTTTCCAAGTCTGATGTCTTACCTTCTGAGTGAGGGTTTTTCAGATGCAAGGTTTAACCGGCTTAAGGATGCATTTTTGAATCCTCTCCTGGAACCAGTCCTTCTGTTCCATAATGCATCAATTCAGCTGTTCACACAGTCAACAAAATACTGCAGAGAATTGAGCCAACAGTCCATGTTCTGCAAACCTCTATTTTGACCCTGGCCAAAAAGATTGCAAACTGCATTGTGAAGCCTGAAGTCCTTATGAGTGCTAAACCTACAGATGTAGATCTTAATGATGAGGAAATGTTTATTGAACATCAGAACATTTATCTTGGTGGAACTACAAAGACCACGCTCAACAAGCTCTCAAATGAAGGTGACATATCAGAAACAAAGTACAACAAATTCTTCTATGCTGCCCACTGCTATTTTAAAAGTTCGCTTACATATATTCTGGGAAGAGTTGATTCAAAATGCAGTTTGGATAAACATACCCCAGCACCTTGAAGCGGAATGGCAAAATGTGGAGTATATCAATGAGAGGTTTGATGCAATATTTCATGAAATTCCAGTGGATGCTCTTTTTGAAGAATTTTGTGACTACCAATCACTTAATGATAGTGACATTGGTGGGGATGCTTGGCAAGCAGCAAAAGTGGTTGATGCAATGGAAGGTGGTACTGAGGTATTTCATTATCGTGTTGACATTCTTTGGTGGTACATTGCACACATGAAACAGCCTGGTTCCTCAGCAAAGAGATTCCAGCACCTGACCAGAACTGCAGAAGCAGTAGTTGTGACCCCACACAGTAACACAGAGGAAGAGCACCTTTTCAGCATTGTTCATAAGAACAAAACTGACACTCTTTCCTGTTTAGGCCTTAATAGCACCTTGTCTAACATTTTGGCCATGAAGTTGGCTTATCCAGAAGAAATGACGCCTTGCTATAAGTTTCGTCCTAGTGATGACCTATTAGAATCATCAAAGAAAGCTGCATCTTCTTACAACAGGGAACACAAATAAAACATTTAAATAAACTGTTAATGACTTTCCTCAATGGAAAACGGGTTTGTTTAATCTTGATCGGGAAAAAAATAGAATCTCACTATTTTTTATAGAATCTCCAGATTTTCCTTTATCAAGGGTTGGCAGGTCTGAAGAGATGTTTTTGGATTCCTGGTAATCTTCCTGTGCACTTACTGTACTTGTATTGTGCTGCAGCATATCAAACAAGGATAGATGATGGAATGCCACTGTATATATATTTGTTCCCAATAAATTAATATTTTAGTTAAAATGTAATAAATCAGTGTAATTTTAATTTTGCATTGCTCCAGATGATGATAGTAAATTTCAGAAGATGATACTAGTTATATATAGTTATACTGGAAATGATTTCAAGCCAAAACATTTTATTTATTTGTTTACTTCTTTCAATCAAATCATTATTTATATAGGAGCATCCAGTAAAGCACAGCTAGTTTAGTGCATGACTTTGTTGCAATTCTATCTATCAGGGATGACGTTTGTCAGAGGCTTTTACTTGAAAAGGTGAATATCAAGTTAAA
>BLFN01000290.1:7927394-7932394 GCA_014634225.1 Acropora yongei
TCTAGGCTCCTAAACCAAAAGGCAAAGCTTTTATGGCAGCTTGAAAACTTGCAAAATTTTAAGGATTTGTATGGAAAACCACTAGAGCATGACTGGAGGGCGAAGCGTCCGTCTTCCCATATAAATACTTCTAATCTCTAGCGTCCATTAAAAAAATCCCTATTTCAGGATATAAACCTGAAATTTGCAAGTAAGCTTATTTGTAACTCTTCTTCCCATTTCTGATAACATCATGCATTACCAATGACTAAATCAGTGTGTTCTTGAAAAGTATGTCGTGACTAACTGTTGCAAAAAGCCTATTAGGTGCAAATGAATTTCAAGGTCATTCAAACACCTATTATCTAACACATCGAAAAAGAAAAGCACAGTTCCAAAAAATGAAAGAAAAATAAGTGTGAAATGAATTGCTCATCGTACTGCTGTTATTTACTTATTACAGTAAAGAGTAAAGATGAAATAACCTTTCTGTTTTAGACAATTTGCCTCTAACACAAATCTCTAAACGTCTTTGTTTCAGCAAGTCATTGGAAACCGTAGTGAGAAGGTCTCTGAGGATGATAGTTACCAAATAATTTGAGTGCGAAGAAAGCGTCTTTGCCAGGACACCCTGAGAGCCATGACAAGACCGGTTTCAGGTGCTATGTGAGATTAAATGGGCTTTTCATCGGCAAAGAAGCCGAAGATAAAGGCGGCCCACTATGAGAGTTTTTACGTCTCGTGATCTACCAAATTTCCGCCTGTTAAAGTGTTCTGCAGGGACCCAATAACCACAAAACGTAACTCAATAATCCTTTGTTATTGGAAAAGGGTGCATACTATTGCGCTGAGGTTGTATCCGGGATTTCTCTTCAGCAAGGAGGACTAGGGCTTCACTGCCTCGCAGACTCTGCCTATGATTACTTTCTTTGGGGACCATCTTCAGCCGCACCAGAGCTGGACGATGTGGCGGACCCAGAAGTAAATTAAAAATAGAAAAGGTATTTTGTTCAACTGAAACCTTGTACTAGGTAACATCCTTGGCTGCTTAATAAATTTCATGCCCGTCAACTAAGGATCCTTTTCGCTCTGCTTTAAACATTAAATTTGCGTTACTTCGATGACGAATTGCTCCAGGGTCATTCCCTCTCTTAAAGACATCTGTTCATTCATCCATTCATATTTATTTATTTATTCGTTATTTCTCATTTACACCACATAACATTGGCAAGCACCGACTTTACAAATTTGTTAAAAGTTAACCTCTCAGTACAGGGCAGCAATGCCGGCAACTTTGCCAGGGAGGGAGAGGACTATTTTGTAGTGGGAGCAGTTCCTCAACAAACTGGACAGTTCGGATTCAGAAGGCCTTCTTCCCCAACTTTTAGTTTTCATTATGGGGGCAGACAACATCCCCATTTTGGTGTTTCCCAATAACATTGTTATTGACACTTTGATTACAAACCTGGCGTTAGGCGGTTCCCCACTGCTTCTACTTGCGGGTTCCGCTTTACGTTGCCCAGAGGCGTACCTCTTATGAGGAGTTTGAGAGCCTGATTACCCAGGCTTTAAAAGAGAGGTCCCATGACTTTGGCAAGCTTTAAGTGCTGATACTGTTCAAAGGCAAACTCCCAACAAAACTCAGTTATCAGTTCTATCTGTATAAATTAAATTTTTTTCTAACAAGACTTACTTGTTTTTAAATATCTGAGCATTTTAAGATGGTTTCTTAAAAATATTTTAAAACATTTAATAGATGTTTTGAAATGTGCCCTGTACTAAAATACAATTAATAAGAAACCTCACGCCGATCGAGCGCAAAAAAAGGAAACATGTATGTTCTGCTACTCACGCACACATGTCATTTCAGTTAAAAATACTTCTTGTGTTAGTTGGAAGCAACGCTTATTAAAAGCTCTCAAGCTTATGGAACAAAACATATGTTTTGAAAAAAGGTAATGAAAAACTGAGGCCTTTATTTGATTTTTATATCTTTTTGCGATACTACTCTTCCAGATATTTTATTTGATGGGAGGCCCATCCATGATTGTTAATCTTACACTACAAAAACTTTCCCACCTGGATCTTCGGGCAGAGATTTACATAGAATTAAGATTTTGATTATGTATGAACAAGTTTATTGATAGTTATTGCATACTCTATAAATCAAAGACTCAATTCCACTTAGGTGATCTATGATACACAAAAGGTAAAATATTGACACTGCTATTTCACCAGTCGAACTATTGAAAATGAGAAATAATATCATGTAATTGTATTATCAGGTGTATAACTTTTCTTTCTTTCTCGTGATGTTTATGCTGCAACTCGAGCGATGTTAAAGTACAGCTGCAATGCTTCTTGCCAAGTCCTTGCACTTGAATATCCCTGGTTATTCATCACGTATGCTGTGTATGCATCAAAGTCGGCATTGCCACTCAAACTTGCTGGTCTACTGCATTGTGTTCTGGCCCACGAAATTTTCACAGGAGATACAACCCTTAACATGTCAGTATCACCTAGTAAACAAAATACAAGTAATCAGATTGATACACCGTTAGCAATAACTTTCTGTCTGGAGAATAATTAAAATTGGAATCCCCAAAGACCCTACACCATAGATGTGACAAATACGAAATACAATAAAAGAATGAAAATTTTCAACCTAGGGACAGACGGAGGTGCAAAAGCAATAACAAATCAAATAATCGAATGTAACAAGGACGTACCTGAATTTTCTGGGAGGAAAAACAATTCATCAGGAATTCCTTTAGGGCATTCAGACATGTTACTTCCTTTTATAAGATGTTCATTCTGGGAACCAGCTACAAAGTTCAGCTCTTTCTGTAAGATCCCCATGAAACAGTACCAAAGACAATAGAGGTGCGTGGTGTTTGCGTGACAGAACACACCAGACACAGCTAAGTCTTTAAACAATTCTAACCACCACTGCCCCCTTGACTTTCCAAAGTTAGACCACCAACACTCGACACATTGATTACAAGTGGATGTTACGTACCTGTGACCATATGTTTGTTGGATGTTCGCAATATTGTCGTGAAATATATGCTAAAGTGGTGCAATAATAACATTTTCTGTGCCACAATCGGTCCAAACTGTTCTCGGAAAACCACCAATCTGTTCTACACTGTTCATATAATAGCCAGAAATTACATAAGGATCGTGATTACAGTGTGAAACTTCCAAAAAAATTTGGCCCCGTGAGTAACTGTCAATACAACCACTTATCCCAAAGCTGAAAGGAGGCAGTTTGTCGTAACCGTCAATATGGCAAGTTGTGTTTGTGCTTTGAGTTTTGTGATTCCATTTTGTTTCTATCAGCCACCGTAGTAAACAGCAATATTACTTTAAGTTTTTCAATACCAACCTGACTAACAAAAAACCTGGGAAGGGATAAATAAAATACTTGGGCGAAAATCGAGAGACGCTAAGCCCATCAATCAAATTTCTAGCTGGAGACACAGTCACCAGTGAACCTTCTGAAATAAGTAATATTCATTTTCAATTGTCATTTTGCCTCCGTAGGATCTAAGGGGGCAAAAAAACTCCCACCTGCTCAGGGACCTTATCTTGACTTTCTTAGTCAAACTAAATCACTCGAATCATCATTTGTTTTTGATAATGTTACACCTGAGGAAGTGAAACTGGAAATTGGCTGCATCTCAAATAACAAATCTCATGGTTTATGCTCATGTCCTCCACGATTATTGAAATGTCTGCAAATGTTTTAAGCAGTGTCTTGGCCGACATGATAAATTCATCAGTAAATGTGCAGAAGAGCTCCCCAAAAAACCTGTTGGCCGACTGTCGGCCGACTGTCGGCCGACAGTCTACCGACAGCTAACCAACAGGTTGCTGACAGGTTAAGAAAAAAGAAAAATTGCATAATTTACAATTGAAAACTCGGCCAAAAACTCTGAAAACCATAAGCTACGTATCAATACAAACACCTTCGTCCAAATCGCCCTAACATGCAAAGCGGCCTCTTGTGGTATGTCATGTATGTATCAATGATGTTTAGCTTGTGCATTTGTGTTGCTAACATCCTTCTGGAATATATATGGAATATATATGAAATATATAGAAATTATACATCATTCTCTATCTTGCATGTTTGCGATTAATTGCTATTTCCAATTTCAAGTCTAATAAATGACACAGCTGTGAATCTTTTTACTCGTTATGTTAAGTATGTTCTGTTGGTTCAAGACTTTCTTTTAATTTGGTGGCTCCTAAAGGAGCCATTTGTTTATAAACTAAGTAAACTTAGTTTGGTGGGCAGAATTCTGCGATGGCTTCGAGCAAGTTGTCAAACGGATCACCAGGGTAGCATTTCCGCCAGTCGTACTTGTCGGGGTAGCTTGGAAGTTTGTTCTTCACTGTCCCGTTCATCGCCTTCAGCTTTCTCTTGATTTGACTTCATACACCTTCTATCGTGTTTGAGTGGGTGCCTGTGTAAGGGTCAACAAAGTTATGGGAGTGGTTAACCATGAGGTGTGTTCAGGTTGAAGTATGGCGAAAACTTGTTGCAAATTATTGTTGTTCCAGGCTCGACGAACTTCTGTACTAGTCCAGTCACCCAGGTTTCTCTTGCCCTGTTCGGTACGTGGAATGCCAGAGCTCGTCCAGTGCCTCCCTCAACCATACCGAAAACCTACATGCCTTGACCGACCTGCTGGCGGTTGTACTTGCGTTTGTGGCCATACATGGACTCGTCGACCTCGATCGTTTTTCCTCTGCCGCCCAACTTCAAGTTACCATGTAGAATTTTCAAACAGCAGATGTCTCGGAGCCTCTAAAGTGTCGTGATGACCTTACAAAGTGACAATCCGGTCAGTAGCGATACTTTTTTTATTAGACTCGTCAATCGACCACTGGAAGATGATGTAGAGCCAGTACGGCAATGGGATTTTTGAATATTTGAAAAAAAATCCAGCTCTGATCGACCTTCATTTTCGGCACTGGTTAACTGGACATTCCAGTGATAACCGTCATCAGAT
>BLFN01000290.1:7954842-7957342 GCA_014634225.1 Acropora yongei
AAACAAGGTCCGTCTTTGCCAAAGGTAGAGATGATGAAATTTAGTGGAGATCCTCTAGAGTATACTGAGTTTAAGACGAACTTTACTGACAATATCAAAAGTCAAGTGTCTGAGAAGTCCCAAAGAGTTACCTGTCTGCTTGCGCAATGTACTGGGAGAGCTAAAGAAGCAATCAGAAGTTGCGTGAACTTACCAGTAGGTCAAAGGTATACAGAAGCATGCAGAACCCTGCAAGCAAACTTTGGCCAGTCTCATATGATAGTTGAAGCTCACGTGAGGAAGTTAAGAGAAATTCAGGTGAGAAAAGCTGACACGTCATCCCTTATGGAGTTTGTGAGGAGACTGGAAGATGTCAGAAGGGTCCTGACAAGTATGGGCTGTACCTACATGAATTGCCTGAGGAGAGTTTGAAGAAGAAGTGGGTTGACATAGCAGGAGATGTTATTGCACGTAAAGGCCAAGCAGAGTATGTAGATTTTGTCGAATTTGTTCGTAGAGTAGCTGAACGTATAAACAATAGATATCGACATGAGCTGAGGGTGTTTTCCTCTAACGAACAAGACAAAAGCGAGTGAAGTAAAGGAAAGTCGGATTGTCAGTCCAGAGTAACAACAATGGCCACTGGAAGTGACCGGAATCAGCAGAGCTTAGATTCGCGATCAAGAGTTGTTCTAAAGTGTGCTCAATGTTCCGGACCTCACCGCGTTTGGAGGTGCAGAGTCTTGGAGGTGCAGAAGTGCCCCGCTGAGTGACCGCCTTAAGACCGTAAGATAGCACAAGCTTTGTAGAGCGTGTCTCGGGGAAGGCCACAGTGCCAAGCAATGTACCAGAGGTTTCACCTGCAGAATGTCGGGATGTTGGAAGAATCACCACTATCTGATACATCCGGGAGAGAACATTGCCGGAAACAGTGCGGAGACTACCCGTCATAACACTTTTGAGAGTGGTGCAAGTACTAGTAACATGCGACAGCCTGTCACTGAACATCAGAATAACCAAGCATGGACAATAGTAGATGCGGTAAATCAAAACACTTCCCCTACATCTAGCGAGTCTACAAGGGCAAGTTCCAACAGTCCTGTAGCAGTTTGTTCCATTAGGGAGAGTCGACCAAGAGCGTGCTTTAAAGTCGTTCTGATTAAGATTAGCTGTGAAGGAGGTACCAAACAGATTACCACTTGTGCATTCTTGGATGGTGGTTCTGATGCATCGTTTTGTCTAGGAAGTCAGGTCCAGGACATAAGACCTACGAGCTTTATGATGACGACTGCCAATCTTAAAGAAGAAAGATCTGGTTACGAAGTTCAGTTGAACAAGAATCGCTTAAAGGAGAAGCAAAGTTTCAAATCTATACTGTGCTGACCAAACCCAACGGCATGTAGCTACCGAAGAGGATTTGAAAAGGTGGCCACACTTCTATGACATCAGTCTGCCTGTTACTGGAGACGGGAGAGTAACAATTCTGATTGGCAACGACCATCCAGACACTATCGATAAGCAGTTAGACAAGCCAGAAGGACAGCACGGTGAGCCATAGCTATAAAAACGCCGTTGGGATGGACTGTCTATGTTGCTGAAAGTTGTGTGAATGTCACCTTCGCCCGCACAGAGGAAGAGATTCAATGCCCAGTTGGAACGTATGTACCATGAAGAGTTGAATGAAATCAGTACCAGCGTAGACGAAGGTATGTCAGTTGAGGACCGCAAAGCCCAGCGAATCATGGATCAATCTGCAACTCTAGTGGATGGACATTATCAAGTCAAACTTCCATTCCGTAAGACAACCCCAGACCTACCAGACAGCCTTCCAACAGCTGAAAAGAGATTGAGGTGGCTGACAGGAAAGTTTCAGAAGAATCCAGTATTCCACTGCAAGTATAGCATTGTCAAAGAAAAGTATGAGAGAGAAGGATCATCGAGAGAAGTGCCAGATTACAAGGTACCTAAACTCAGGCCTGCTTGGTTTCTCCCTCATCATGCAGTGTGGCACCCCAGGAAGCCACAGGAACCAAGAGTGGTGTTTAAATGTGCATCTGTAAGTGGTGGAACTTCGCTGAATGAGCAGCTGTTGAGAGGACTGGAGAATACCAGTACACTGAAAGGGGTAATCCTGAGATTCAGGGTGGAAGATATAGCAGTTACTGCAGATATAAAGAGAATGTTCCATAAGGTGTGGGTCGTGCCAGAAGACCATGGTGTGCTCTGTTACCTGTGGTGGCCAAGCGGTGACCTGTCTAAAGAGCCGAAGACGTATCAGATGCTCATACACATCTTTGGAGCAAGGTCCTCGCCTAGTGTTGCTGGATACGCCCTCAGGAAGACAGCTGATGACAACAAAAAAGACTTTTCCAGAGAACCTGTTCATGCAGTATTCAGAGATTTCTATGCAGATGACTTGCTTAAATCATTTGCGCACTCAGAACGTGCAATCACTGTCAGTAAAGAGTTACAAGAGTTGCTGCCAAAAGGAGGCTTTGAACTCACGAAGTGGAATTCAAAC
>BLFN01000290.1:7962566-7965066 GCA_014634225.1 Acropora yongei
GTCGCACCGGTGTCGCGAGGTCACGGGTTCAAACCACGTTGAAGTCCTGACTTCTATACGCAATTGCTTAAATTGCGTTCATAACTGCGATGATCATAACTTACTTAATATTGTTATTGATGGGGTAAAGTGCAGTATGCTACAAGGGCCAGCCCTTGGTATGTGACATTTGTTGTAACACCCACAAAGCTGCAGATTGCCCATTGTGGGGTAAGTGGCGGCGCTGCCACCAGGCCGGTCATTTTGTACAGGATTGTCCAAAGCCCGTTTGGTATATGCCAGGAAGGGAGGATACTCCTTCCTCTGCTTTATCTGTGGCCCCGCCTTCGGGTGAGGTTTCAGCCTCAATCGATGAAAATGTTGTTACTGTTGATGTTGTGCCTGATTACGTTGGGGAGGTTCCAATGTCCCAGGCCTCCCTATCCTTCTTGAGTGAGGGGGTGGCTTTTTGTGCGTGGGTTCTTTTGGTTCTGTTAATCTTGTGGCATGGCTGTTTTGTATCGGCCGGTTTTTGACTGTAGGTCGGTAGTGTGTGAGTTTGATGGTCATTTTGTTTTGGTTGAGGTGGCCTTTCGTGTGGCTAGTATCTACCCCCCTAATCATAACCCTGATCGTGATGATTTCTTTGTCCGTAGTGTCAATGCTATTGACCCTACCGTTTCTTACTCTTCTGTGCGGCGACTTCAACACGGTCTTTGATGGTGTTGTTGATCGCCGCGGCCCTTGTCCTTTTAATGTCTCTTGCAAAAGTTCTGCTATGTTGTCTAGCATGTTTTTGGATTGTTGTGTCGTGGATATTTGGCGTGATTTGCATCCCGGTGTTTCTGCATTTACTTGGTGTCGGCCCGATGGAGCCATTGCTTCACGCATCGACCTCATCGGTTGCCCATATGTGTGAGGGCCTCATGTGTCTTCTGCAGACATTCTACCGTGCCCCTTCTCCGACCATTGTGCCCCTTCCTTTTCTTGGGTCCTTCCCGACTCTGTGCCCATGGGCCCAGGGTTATGGAGATTGAACCTGGCTATTTTGGAGGAGGATGAGTATGACAGCCTCATCACGGATTTTTAGTTCTTTTCGCAGCGCTGTCAGTTGGGTTTTTTCGACTCTTATGCGGTGGTGGGACGCTGGGAAATCCCATATTAAACGTTTAAGTATTAATTATTGTAAAAATCGTAATAAGTGTAAATGTACTGAGTGTAATATTCTTACAAACTTGTGGCTCATCTTAAAACTCATGTTGACTCTGGTCGTCTTTCTCTTCTTCCTATCTATTTGTCAACTCTTTCTCGTCTCGATGCTTTGGATTGTAAGGTGGCACGTGGCGACCAGGTGCGGGCTTGGGCAAGATGGGCGGAAGAGGGTGAGTCCTCCACTGCATATTTTTTGCGCCTCAAAAAGAAATGGGCTACACATCGTTATATCTCAGCGCTCAAGGCGGGTGATGGGTCTTTGGTAATGGATAAGGATGGTCTTTGTAACCTTTTGCGCTGTTTCTACCTTGATCTCTTTACTGCTGTTCCTTGTGGCCCTTCTGCTTTTTAATGTTTCTGCAAGGTTGTCTCCAGCTGAAAGTTTACTTTGTGAGGGCCCTCTCGGTCAGGGGGAGTGCTTCCCCGCCCTTATGGCTCGTAGCAGGACCCCTGGCTGCGATGGCCTTCCCATGGAATTCTATCTTCGTTTCTGGTCTGTTCTTAGCACTGATTTGGTACTTGTTCTTAACTCTGCTTTTACCTCTGAACTCACTCTCTCTTTTAAGAAGGGCGATCGCCTTCACCCCGTAATTAGAGGCCAATCACCCTGTTAAATGTTGACAACAAAATTCCCTCTCGTTCTATTTCTGCTCGTCTTCTTATTGCTACAGATCAGTCTTCTTGTGTTCCTGGTCGTGTCATTGGTGAAAATGTTGCTTTTATTCTCCGTCTAGTGCCGCTGTTGCGTTGATTTCTTTAGATCAAGAAAAGGCATGCGACAGGGTGGATTGGTCTTTCCTGCGTTCTGTCCTCATCTCCATGGGCTTTGGCCCCTCTTTTGTCAAATGGGTGGATTTGTTTTACTGTAATTCCCATAGCTCTGTTAATGTTAATGGTTATATTAGTAATTCTTTCTCTCCTGTGGTGTGCGGCAGGGTTGCCCCTTGTCTTCACTTCTATACATCTTAGTGGTTGAAGTCTTACCTTGTAATGTTCGTGCCAATCCCTCTATTTGTGGTCTCTGTCTCTGTGGCTTTTCTGCTGCCCTTCCCGGTGTCTCTTTGTACGCTGATGATACATCTCTCTTAGTGTGTTCAGATCTTTTCATTCGTGAGTTTGTGGTTGGGTTCTTGGGCTGGCTGCACCGACCCGCTGGTGGATATTGAATAGTCTTCAGAGATGGTGAAGATTCTTGGTGTTTTTGTTGGTCCTGGCAATGTGGAAGAAGCGAACTGGAGGCCTCGTATCCCTGCTTTTGAGAACTTCCTCAATTCTTTGCATCAACGGTCTTTGTCTTATGGAGGGAGAG
>BLFN01000290.1:7970066-7975066 GCA_014634225.1 Acropora yongei
GTCACTGCTGCACCTGTTTTAGCTTACTTCGACCATAAGTTAGAGCTAGAGGTACAATGCGATGCTGGCAAGAGAGGTCTTGGCACAGCATTGCTACAACAGGGTCGACTCATTGCATACGCCAGCAAAGCTTTGACACCAACGGAACAACGTTATGCTCAGATCGAAAAGGAGATGTTGGCAATCGTGTTGGCATTCGAAAAATTCAACCATTCAACCTATGGACGGCAAGTAAAGTAAAGGTACAGACTTCATGGGTCACACCTGGGAGCCGAATCCTGCATTAGACATGCTTGAGAAACGATTTTCTGGCCTGGGATGACTGCCGAAGTGAAGGAAATGACAGCTGTGTGTGAAGCATGTTGCACATATGAACGAAATCAGCAAAAGGAAACTGTCATGTCTGACCCGATACTCTCTCGACCATGGGGATAGGTCTCAGTTGACCTGTTTGAACTTGACAAAAGGCACTACCTGATCACGGTCGAATTCTACAGTAACTTCTGGGAAGTAGACAGTCTATCCTCTCTGTCGGCAAAGGCAGTCATAGACAACCTGAGAAGTCACTTTGCAAGATATGGATGTCCAGACCGCCTAATAAGCGACAATGGTCCACAGTTCATGGCGTCCGAATTCCAAAGGTTTGCAAAAGACTGGGACTTTCAGCACCACCCGAGTAGTTCATACAACAGCAAGGGCAATGGAAAGATTGAGTCCACAGTAAAGACAGCAAAAAAGCTCGTGATGCTGGAACTGACCCCCACCTGGCGTTTCTTGACTATAGGAATACACCGACCCAAGGAATGCAAACTAGCCCTGCACAACGTCTGATGAATAGGCAAACCAGTGCTAAACACTGCTACCTATGGTGAAGGCTCTACTCAAACCTGAATTCGTGTCAGAGAGCAGAACACAAGCAGAATTACAAAGGCAACATGAAGTTCAAGTGAAGTACTACAACCAAAGTGCCAGGGACTTACTACATCTCTGAGAAGGTTACATTGTGAGAATGAAGCCGTTCCAAACTGTTGAAAAGAAATGGCAGAGAGGAGTTGTCACTGCAAGGCTGGACGAGCGGTGATACCTCATTGACACACCAGATGGAGGCTCTTACCGTAAAAACAAGTTTCATCTCAAGAAGACACAAGAACCACCTCCAATCTCAGAACCAGATAGAGGACCACTGATCGTCAAACCAATGACTCTAGCACCAAACCCTGAAGGTCCAAAAAAGGAATCTGCTGCAAAGTCACCACCAAACCAACAACCACAACTACAGTCAGCTACAGCTAGTACTGTACCAGAAAGACCCAAGAGGCTAAAGAAACCTCCAGCTTACTTACAGGACTATGTGCGAACATAGACAATATTATCATGTATATATAGCTTGCTTGTTTTGTTAAGAGCTGAGATGGTACGGCCACCATTGGCACACCGTGATCAATCCTGATAAGTGACACCAATATCATTCATTAGAATGTCCTATCGTTGTGGAACTTTATAATTAAACAGCCAGGTGATTTATGAGTGTTTAATCATTGTAGTGTTTGATCAGTTTAGAATTAAGAATCCCCTCTATCAAGGAGAGACTCGAGCTTACTGAAGGGGAAGGATGTCACAATATGTGACACAACTCTATACGAATTAACTGTATCATGTGTACTCATATTTCACAATATCCCTTAAGTCTCGAGTAAATGTGAGCTGGAGAAGAACACATCTGTCTCTTGTAGGTATCCATAGTCAATATTTTTACACCTGTGCTGTATGTTTGTACCGTTCGTACCTTTATGTTGGGGTGGGGTTCCATTCCCCGGTAAGTTTGGCGTGTTGGTACACCCCAGTTTGAGATGAACCATCTTTGAGAGATTAGTCGAAATGTCTGGTGGCCATTGCAATCACCCTACCGGGGGGCCTTCCATTAGTCTCAAACACAAAAAAACTTACCTGATGCTTGTTACCCTTAGTCAGGTTGAGCCATGTCGAGTGTGGTCTGATTTGTGGTGGGTGAGAATCCCAAGATTGTTTAATTAAGTTATAAAGTTGTCCATTGGTTTTCCTTTTGTGTCGTGTGGTGAGCCCTTCTCTCTTTCTCTTTTGTCTGCTTAGTGCCCCTTCCGGGGACTTATGCTGGGCATTCGGCCCTAACCTGGGGTAAGACCATCTTTGTTTTTGGGTTTTTCGTGCTTTGATTTTTGTTTTTTGGGGGTTGCTCCAGTTATTTTGGGTGCCTTTCCCTTTGGTTTTCTCAAATTATTTATAGTGGATTTGTTTAAAAAGGGTTTTTTCGCTTTTAATAATTAAAATATTATAGTGTGTCATTATTTGGAGTTTATATAAGGATATTTTCCGCTTTAATAATTAAAACATTATAGTGCGTTATTATTGATAGTTTGGATTAGTATATTATTAAGAGTATTCTTGCTTTTAATATTTAAAATAATATAGAGTGCCTTATTTATATCTTTAGTGTGAATTATTACTTCCTTTAGTACGAGTTAAAAGCTTAAGCTGGTGACATAGGTAATCTTTCCACGCACCATCATTTACACTGAACATTCTTTTTAGCCACGTTAGTCTTAAGGATGTAATCATTGTCTCTGAATAAATAATTTTTAAGCTGCCTTTTTCATATTCATTTATTACAGACAAGCGAGTTGTTTTATCCACACCTTTCCATAGAAATTTAAAAAACTTTATTAGCAATCTTAGGAGTGGGTAGAAGTGACACAATGTAAACAAACTTATGTACAATTAGAGACTTTGTTATTTTCACCTTCCCATAGATGGAAAGACCTCTTGAAGATTTGATGTTAAGAGAAGCCACCAGTATTTTTTGAGAATCGAAAATCAATAACAAAAAAACTAAATTTTTTTTATTTAGCCAGAACATCCCTTTCTATCAACTAGTTTCGAAAAAAATATTTTAAAATTCAAGTTTTTTTTTTTCGCCTGAAATTAAAAAAACATTGAAACATTTAAAAAGCTGTTTTCGCCTTGCCTAAACGGTTAATCATCACGCAACTTGAGGAAGATGCTGGCAGCGCTAAACAATTCCAATCACCATCAAACTTTGCACAATAACTACATTATTACTGTGTAATAAAAGCATGTAAAAACTTTTCTGTAGTTCTCTTTGGTACGATTTTTATCGCCGTTTTTATAGAGGTGTATTTCGCACGATTTTTTGGGAGACAAAATGAAGGCTAACTTTGACCGCTATAAACGATATCTGGTACCTAAAAGTTCGACATTATAACCATACCAGATGAAAGCTCATGTATCAAAATATACACCTGGAACATTTGGTTGTTGGAAATTAAGCCTTGTCTCGGTAGTTAAATAAAACGTGATACCACCCAAGTGCCATGTAAGCCTGCAGGAAGCTTCTCACCCATTCCATATATGCATTACATCAAGAGTGCATGTGTAGAACTCAAATACATATTATGTATTTGATTTGATTTTTCGTTACTGATTTTCGATTCTCCAAAAATTCTGGCTGCTTCTCTTAATAAGTTTTTTACTCCTGTCTAACTTTTCAATCAAATTTTTCTCATGAAGCAGTTTTGGACTGTAAGAATAGTATAAACCGAGCCCTTTGTTTGCTTTGTCTGGCCATTGGACACAGCGGTTTGGTTTTATTTTGTCTTGAGGAGCCAATTCACATCCCTTCCGTTTTGGTAGGCAACTCTTAGGCCTGTTAGCTTCTGAAAATCGTTAAGGAGTTTCAAAGCGCGCGGGCTGAGTTGATATCCGAAAGGACTGCTGTTGTGTCGGTGTATTGCAGTAGTTTTGTTTCCTCCTTACCAATCTGAATACCTTTTTATTTCCTTATCTTGCCGAACTGAAATTCCCAGTACTTCAGCTACGATCACAAAGAGAGAAGGGGAAAGTGGGTCTCCTTGTCTGACTCCTCTTTGAGGGTAAAATAATCTGCTGTAACACCATTGTTCATGACACAACATTGTATGTTTTTATAAAAGGTTCATACCCATTGAATAAAGTCAGGGCCAAAGTTAAAATATTGCAGGCATTTCAAAAGATAATTCCACTCTGAACTGTTGAAAGCCTTTTGAAAGTCTATAAAAATTATTAAAGCCAGAATATTTGCCTCAACTGTTAACTCCATAATATCGAAAATTGATCGAACTGTTTCACCAATGTAGCGGTCTTAATAACACCAGTCTGCTTATGGTGAATGATGTATTCTCCTCCTCGTCCAGGTTTTCATTTTGCATTGCTCTCAATAAGTTACTGAAAAAAAGAGTGATGTCCATATCGTTGTTATGAGCATAAAAAATGATCAAGATATAGATTTTGTCATTGATGGCTGCTTTTAAAATTATGTAACGCCCAAAAGGATCAAGAATCTTGGTGTGAATCACACAATCGACACCTTTTCTGAGCAAGATTTGAACAAGCGTGTGCCATTACTATCTCGGTCCCCCATTCATTTTTCCAATATACTTGTGTCTTTCTTTGAATGTCTTTCTTGTAAAAACATAAAATCTGCCTTTCTTTTCCGACACCAAGTGAAAATAGCTCTCCTTTTTCGAAAGCTACTAATGCCCCTCGCATTTAAAGAAACTAGTTTCAAAGTCTCAGTTGCCATCTAATCAGCTGTGTTCTAGAGATGAATTTAAAGTTGCGTTGCAGAAGGACTTGATAAACAAGTAACAACAAGTAACAATCAGTGAAACAAATGAACAAATAAAATTTTTATGCATGTGTTCAAAGATTTGAAATAAGATTTTTAGGAATCGAAACAGATCAAAGGCAAGAATCATAAATACACAACTTACACACAAACTGTTATTTACATTAGTACACGAACAAGGGATATGACCATTATAATGAGTGTCAGAAAACACAAATGATGGAGATAAGTTAAATATAAATAACAAATGTACAAACACACAGAAGTTACTCATTCGGCCTTCCTTGTTGCTGAAGCCCAAGTGCTGTTCATAATTAAGCCATAATGTACAGGATGTTTT
>BLFN01000290.1:7982566-7985066 GCA_014634225.1 Acropora yongei
CTGTGGCTTCACTTGTTCAGAAGGGTACCAAAACAACACAACCAACCCTTTGGTGTTTGCAAGATGAGGCCCTCGCCCAACAACAGTTCATAGTCAATGATAAGGAAATTTTTCTTGAGCTTTCTTCAAACAATTACATACATGGTCTTCGTGTTCTACTGGCTGTGTATTTTGCCTTTGATCTCTGCTATAAAAAATGGCAAGAACCAATTCTCAGATTTTTTAAAGAATTTCTTTTGGGTATCCACTTGACCAAGAAAACTGTACGGTACAGTACGGTACAGTAAGCTCTGTAGGGTGTCACTGCCAGATTAATGAAGTTTTAGGGCAAGTCATCTGTAGCTTCACTTGTTCAGAAAGGTACCAAAAAACCCTTTTGTGTTTGCTAGATGAGGACCTCCCCCAACAACAGTTCAGTTTTTTTGTGATTGCACAGTAAACAGTTGGGTTCCATGGTTAGTGCTTTATGGTTTTCATGTTAATACAGTTGTTTACTAGTGCATTACAATGATGTTTGTAGACTTTTCAGTCTTAGTTTTACAAAGTCTAGTTCATGTAGAAGCATTCAATCACCATTTGTATAGTAATAAAATTGTGCCAATCTGTCCATTTATACTATTCTGGAAGAGTGAATTTATGCTATTTGAAACTGGAAGTCATTGTAAGGGACCTTTTAAAGGTACCACCGCAACCCATGACAGGTGACAATTCAAGTTGAATGGAAAGCCTACCAATGCATATGAGTTGTCGCCCAGGTTAGGCTAGTACAACTGAAGAATATGAATACACAAATTCTGAAATGCATCACTGTTCGGTGAACATTTTGTGAACTAAACATGCACTTGTTGTATTGTTGTGTTTCATTTTTTCTTATTTAGATGCTTTCATCTAACAATGACAAACTTGTCATATTTAAAAGTATTTTCATTCACGTGCTCAATACATTTCTAGTAGCAAGAAAAATATTCAACTCTGTCAGTAATTATTTACTCTCGTAAATCTGACTCACTTTCATTTACATTTAATTTTGTGTTATCTTAACTCAGAATGTTGAGTTGTGTGTTTGTATAAAGTTGTTGAGAAAAGACAACATTTATTTGAGTTAAAATTACTCAGCTCTTTTCGCTGAAACAGTTTTTATCTGCTGAATTTATGGCTCACGATGTAAACTACTGGGTTTACCAGTAATTGTGCATTAGAAGAGTTTTCTTAGCCCTTTATTTATATGGAAGTGGAAGAAAATTTTTGCTCGACAAGATGGCACAATATCAAAATGCCTTAAATACTATCTTCATTGCACATGTTTTGTGAAAGTATGTTGTTCATGTTGATACTAAGAGAATTCCAAACAGGAAAAATCTGATTGTGCAAGAAGGCTAGTAAAGGCTTGTAAAAAATGCTGCGTAAAGAACGTTGAAGGGACGTAAATTTTTGCACAGCGTATGAAAAACCCAAACAGAAAGAATTGCACAATTTCTAAAAAAGTAAGTGGGTTTGGTCATTTTACTCCTACAATGGGGGCCAAAACTCTTAGGACAATTCACATGATCTGCCGTAATTTCCCCCGCTCCCCACCCCCCAAGCAATGTTGTACTTTGTGCAGGGCTGCACACTTTACCCTGTCCTAAATGAGTTTCTTCATTCCAACATTGTTTCTCTGTTGGCTCGAGACATTTTTTTAAACACGAGTGACTATTTATACACGTTGGAAAAAGAGCAAACTTTAGCTTAAATTGGCTACAAGCGAACCGGTTGACAAGGAAGAGCTTCCTAATTTTTTCTCTGGGGCTAGAATTTTTGAACCCCAAAAACGGAGCAAGCGGACCAGTGACACCTAATCGTTTGGCAACCTTGAGTAAGTCCGAGATGCAGACCATCTTAGAAGAAAAGCACGCAGCAAGAACAAAACAATTAACCAACTGGTCGATTAACACATTCAAAGGTAAATAATTCCACTATAAAAACATTTCATTTTATTTATAGCCGGCGCAGAAAGAATAAACATAGCAAACACATAATTTTTTATCTGCCGGTCATGTAAACATTTCAGAGCGGTGGTTCGTAACAACTTTTTGTCTGCCGCTTATTTAAGTGATAGCAGTTTTTAAAAGATTTCTTTTTTCTTTAGGAGTTTTACAATATGAGCTAAAACGTTTGATTAATTGTTAATTTTGCTTTTAATTATAGCCTCGTGCAAAGAAAAAAAGATTCAAACGCCAATTGAGCAAATGATGGTAGGACAACTAGATGTAAACTTTCGCAGATTCTACGCCGAGGCGAGAAAGAAAGCGGGAGAGCCGTAGAGCAAATCTACTCTTCTTGGATTCTGACATTCCTTTGAGAGGTACCTAAACAGGCCTCCTTTTAACCAAGGTTTGAACCTGAGCTCCGATCCACGTTTAAGAAGATCAAATGAGATGCTGAATGCGCAGATTGTCCATTTAAAGCGCCAAGGAAAGGAGAATGTGAGGCACAAGCCAGTGATTGAAGATGAAGATTT
>BLFN01000290.1:8015066-8017566 GCA_014634225.1 Acropora yongei
CTAGAAAGAGGGGTTAGGCAGGGCTGTCCGCTGTCACCTTACCTGTTTATTTTATGTGCAGAAGTTGTTGCTGACGCAAGAAGGAAACACAATAATATTAAAGGCATATTTGTTGATGGACAGGAAATTAAAATCAGTTTATATGCAGACGACACAACTCTTATTTTAGATGGATCTAAGGCATCCTTCCAAAATTCACTGCAGATATTAGAGTTTTTTAGAGCGATATCCGGCGTCCGTTTAAACTATAAAAAGAAAGAAGCGCTGTGGATTGGCGCAAATGCAGGAAGCAAAGAAAAACTGTGCCCCAAGAACAATTTAAGATGAATGAGTGATAAAGTAAAAACTCTAGGTGTATGGCTCTAAACTGACCCAGAAATAATGCTGAAAGCTAACTATGAGGAAAAAATAACAAAACTTAAGGCAAGCTTGGGCTGCTGGGAACTGCGTAGATTAAGCCTACTGGAAAAAAATAACTGTATTAAAAAGCTTAATTGTTTCTCAACTCACGTATATTTTGTCGCCTTTGCCAACAAACCAGTGTGCTATTGATGAAGTCAACACCCTATTCTTTACGTTTTTGTGGGATGGCAAAGGCGACAAGATCAAGCATGATATAATGATAAGTGAATATGAAGATGGAAGTCTAAAGATGATTGATATAAGACTCTTTACCCAAGCTTTGAAAATAAGTTGGGTAAAAAAGTACCTTAACAAAGGCAATGAGGCAAAATGGAAGTTTTTCTTCAATGTACAATTAAGAGACTTAGGCGGCGATATTATTTTTAAAGGTAACCTCCACAAAAAGGATATGCTAACTTACTTTAAGGTATCGGATGTTTTCTTGCAAGAAATTTTGCACACCTGGTCAAATATTATCTACGAAGATAACATTTGCTCAAAGAAACAGTTACTGTCACATTTGGCTAAACTCTCTTATTCGTGTTAATAATTAATAAACCAATACACTGTTTATCGTGGTCTTCTCAAGGAATACGGAATATTGGTCGTTTGATGGAAAATGAGACTAGATTTTTCTTTCTCTGAATTCAAAGAACGTTATAACATCAAGACAAATTTTCTGTATTTCTGTGGAGTGCATATCAGCTGTAAAACATTTGGTTATAACCTTTAATAAAAACGTCTCTCAGGAAAGCATTAACTACGAAAGTTTTCTTGATACGTTTTTGAAGGCCAAAAATACAAATAAGATAGTATACAGAAACCTTATAGAAAAGAAACGAAAGCAGCCTGTTAATAGCCAAGCGAAATGGTCGGCAGACTGCATGATAGAAATAAATGAGCCTATTGCCCTAGCTTTAGGCAATCAATCATAATTCAGCCAATCAATGCGCATCTGAATAATAAATAAAAATAACAGTCAATCGACGTCGTGTGAGAGTAATTTGAAGTTAATTGGAAAGTTCACTCACCTAAGCGATTTATAGCAAAGGTGAATAAGATGGACTGCGAAGCCGTAAGAATCCTACAGATTTCGCTGCAGAAATTAACGGATGAGCGTCAGCTACATTGTCTTAATTAGTTCTTCACTTCGGCGAAATTTTTTCTCGTGTCTTGGACAACGTGCTGTCTTCAACAGAGAGAGCCAACTGGATATAGACAATGGCAATGTTATTGATAAAAAGCTTAGCCTTTGAGTCATATGACACCCTTAGTACGTTTCCTGTATTTAACTGTAGGAACCCGATAGATGTGAAATTTCACTTACGTCAAGGATATGGAGTTATGAATTATCTCACCGGAAATTCATTCAACCGTTGGTAGAGTATGGATTTTTACGAAATACGTATCTTTTCCATAGATGTGGGTTAGGTATGAAACTGATTAAAGCACCCATACCATTCCCATATCATTCCTTTGCATGGCAATAATCCCATACCATTCCCATAGCCCGTATCATTCCCATATATGGGAAGGGTATGGATTTTTACGAAATACGTATCTTTCCCATAGATAAGAAAATAGAGAGGCAGAACATGGCATCACACCGGTTTGATATGGTGGGTTATGTCCCATATCAAAACGATATTAAGTCCATATATGGCCCATAGATTACCCATATATGTCCAATACCACACAGTTTGGTCACCGCTTCGCTTCCTGAGAATCGGAACTTTTTCGGCAAATGGCAACTGATCCTTTTCTGCCTAAATCTACTCGACAATGAACGGCAACTGTCTTATTACAGACAGTTTATTGAAGGAAAAAATGCCGTGTTTGTGAAATGACGAATTTGAACTAACTGTTGTCAAAAGTTTAGTGTGTAATAAAATATGTTAAATATATCACTCCAACAGTGATTTCATTGTTGAGATAATTTTTTATACGTCCAAACAAACAACAAGAACGGACATCTTCGAGTGAAACACCAAAAGTTTGCTTATTTCACTACGATGAGTACGATATGTGGCTTCCTCTGTTTACTATAATCTTCTTAACATACGCAACTTCTTCGATTAAGGTGGTCTGGAGCACCGGC
>BLFN01000290.1:8040066-8042566 GCA_014634225.1 Acropora yongei
GCCAAGGCCGTCAAAGATTCTGTTAGAAAAACCTTTCACAGTTTGTCATCGGATATCACTCAAGTAATAGAGTTTTGTCTCAATCAGTTCGCTTCTGATTTTTCCAATTCCACTTCATCATCTATCAAACACGCGGCCCAGAAAGCTAACAAAGATTCTTATACTTGTAAGTCTAAAAAAATCAGCAGCAGCTTGACCACGAATTGCAAGTTCTCGACAAAATCGAAGACGCTACTCATGCTCTGGCTCAAAATTCATATGATCATCCTAAGGAATGTCTTCAGGAAGGTATGGTTCTAATTACAAAGCACATAAAAGCTATCAAGTTAGCTGACACAAGTGATTACGGCTGGCTGACCATCCAGGAGTATCTTTCTGATGAGTTAGCCTCAGATTCCGAGGATGAGAAAAGAATTTACCGATCAGAGAGGCGAGCTGAGCGCAAGGTCAAGCAGAATAAGCGAAATAAAAAGGAGCCTTTCAATGGTAAGGCTACCCGCTACAGTTGCCCAAATTCTTGGTCCTCTCTGTATAAGTATAATCCAGATGCCGCTAATCAATTTAAAAATCGAAGTTGCTTCAGAGGTGCTATGTCTATTTCTAGATCATTTCGTTTGGGACCTTGCTTTACGTTAAGTGTATATTATGTTTTAATTCTATTTTGCTCTGTCACTCAAGATTTCTTAGCCTGTTTTGTTTTACCTTCGCATTATGGTTTCACCCCCGCGAACAATAATCAATATTCTCCATGAAATCCTTGTTTTGCTTTACTTCTTGTGTTAGTGCAGAATAAGAAAATATCTGTGGTACGCAGTTTATTAGATATTTGCTTTCTGCACGTTCATATTCGAAATAGGCATGGTTTCCTTACCCCCTTTGCAATTGCGTTCTTGTGACGCAACATACACAAGCTTTGTTGTATATAACTACATCGCAATATTATTTGGTTCTTCGGTCCTCAAACGCGCAGAGTACTACACACCACACAATTTAATTTTTATTCGTAATTATAATTTATTATTATCTGATTTTTATGTCCCCCATTCTGCCACAGCACGTCCCCCCCGCCCAATTAGCATTTATTATTATTATTATCACTATGTTTATTATTATTATCGTTGTTGTTGTTATTGTTGTTGTTCAAAATGTTTACACATTGTTTCCTTTTACGCAGTGCGAAGAGTACACTCACCTAGCCGCTTCTTGCAGGAATTCCTGCGGCAGTTCCACTGTGACTGGATCATCAGCTAATAGGCGTACCTCTGCCTGACTAGAGGAACCCGATCATGGCAAGGTTATGTACTTGCCTACTTTTAGAGGGGAAGTTGCTAGCACCGGTAATAGCGAATCGGTAAAAGGGCGTCTGAAGCCTGGCTTGGCTTTGTCATTGATACAATTTCCATGAAATTTCAAATTCCTCCAAAGAAAGTCGACAAAATCTCTAACCTCCTGGAGCGCGCCATTTCGGATGGTCACTCAACTTTTAGGGAGCTCTCTAGAATCGCCGGTTCTCTCATGTCCGTTTCCTTAGCCGTAGGGCCTATCTCACGCCTCCTTCCTCACGATATGTATTGGGCCATTGAATCCAGGTCATATTGGGACAACACCCTGAGTTTTTCTCCTGGCTTGTTACAAGAACTTCATGTTTGACATTCCAACATCACGAGTTTTAGCGGTTATTTTATAAGGGGTTACTCAAACTGCTGTTTTTTTCAGACGCCAGTGACATAGCATTCAGGGGATTTTGCGTTTCTATAGATGGTTCACCTGTCAGCAGCATGCTCACACGAGACGAAATGCGTATGAACTCTACGTTTAGAGAACTTAAAGCCATGTATTACGTTTTGTTGTCTTATGCAGATCAATTACGCAATAAGCGAGTCAAGATTTTCACTGACAATCAGGGTGCACCTTGCATTGTTGCTGTTAGCAGCCCTATGCCTCACTTGCAAGCTCACCTCCAGATAGGATCAAAACCATCCCTGACAACCCGGAAGTACTCTCTTGGTTGGGACAGATGGCGAACCTGGGCAAGATCTAAAGTCGGCATTGCTGTTTTTCCCGCCCATCACCATCAGATATCCTTGTATTTTCATCTTAGTAAAGGAGTAATTTACTCTACTATTAGAAATGAATTCAAGAAATACGTTAAACCTTTTGTTGAAGACATTGACAGATTCTGTACTCATAGCGGCAGGTTTTTTTTGCAGGTCACAGGTCATTGTTTTACCAATACAGAAAGTATCCCAAACACTTGTAAAAGCTAACCTTAGGCCTTATTAGGCCTAAACAGACATTTTCAGGCCTAAGGTTAGCTGTTAAAAGTGTTTGAGATATTTTCTGTATTGGTAAAACAATGACCTGTGACCTGTGACAGGTGACCTGCAAAAGAAACCTGCCGGTACTCATAGTATGAGGTCCAGCTCAGCAACCAAAGCAGCACGGCACGTTTCTAGCGATGTCCTTGATTTGCATGTGGGTTGGCAATCTTCATCCTCTA
>BLFN01000290.1:8047566-8049637 GCA_014634225.1 Acropora yongei
CCAACCATCTTCACTGTCCACTGCAGACCAGATCAGTGCTGACTCCTCTGCTCTTCTAAAAAGAGTAAGTGTTCCCAAGTTCTTTGGTCAAAAGAAGAATTATCAAGCTTGGAAAGCGGCTTTTTATTCTTGTGTGGACCGTACTGGAGCTATACCAGAGTACAAGCTTTTACGATTGCGAGAATGCCTTCAAGGTGAACCTCTAAGAGTCACTGAGAACCTGGGACACTCAGCAGTAGCGTATGAAGCGGCCAAGTCCCGTCTAGAATGGAAGTATGGAGGAAAACGAAGGGCCCTGAAGAGCTGAATGCCTTTAAACAAGTGAGAGAAGGTAATGAGAGAGACCTGGAGAAGTTTTCGGAACTGCTTGATGGGATTGTTGTGAACTTGAAGGATGCTAACCAGGAGGCAGAGCTAGGAAATGGATCATTGTACATCACTCTACAGCGGAAGTTTAATAAAGAGCTCCTGTCAAAGTGCAAGCAGCGGGTTAGCGACAACCATCAAACAGAGAATGTGAGCACATTGAGAGTTTATTGACAGAGAATCAGAGTTCCTGACCACAGCTTCAGAGACTATAAGTGGTGTTCTCAAAGAATCCCCTAAGAAGGAGAGGAATAGCCCTACAGCAGGATCATCTTTTGTAACTAGAGACTCCCCTCTTGATAAGAAGAAACCAAGTCAGGTGTGTAAGGTGTGCAATGGGCAACATGGAATTTGGTCTTGTCGGAACTTTAAAAGAATGACAGTGCCAAAACGATGGGAAGTAGCCACAGGACACAAATTATGCTTTCGTTGTCTAGCAGATGGTCATAGAGGTGAAGAGTGTTTTAGGAGCAGAGTGTGTGGACTAAACGGATGCAGATCAAATCATCATCGAATGCTTCATGAGGGTCAAGCTGAAGTCAAGATCTCTCAGAATGATTCCACAGCCAGTTCAGACCTGCCGCTCACATCTGTAAGTGGATCAGCGGAAGGAGAGACAAATGAGAGGACCCATATGACGATGACTACCATGAAACTCACTGTCCCTTCGGAGTTCATGGCCCTACGGACCGTTCCTGTGTACCTGACAAGTGGAGGAAGACAAGTGAAAGTGAATGCTCTCCTGGATGAAGGGAGCAGTAGGTCATACTTGAACAGAGATGTTGCTGCAGAATTGGGACTGGAAGGGTGGCCACATGAGTTGACAGTGAAGGTGCTTAATGACAATCAAGAGAAGTTTAACTACTCAGTTGTAGAGTTCACGATCAATAGTTTGGATGGAAGAGTGCACAAACAAGCATCTGCTTACACAACTGAACGGGTCACTGGCAACATGCAAGTTTTGAATTGGAACTTGTACAAAACCAAGTGGAAGCACTTAGAGCACATAAAGTTCCCACAAGTGGGGCCCAGGCCTATTGTTGGCCTGCTTATTGGGGTGGATCAGGCTGATCTGTTGTATTCATTGGAAGATGTTAAGCGAGGACCAGGACAGCCCATTGCTAGACTTACACCACTGGGGTGGACCTGTATTGGGAACCCTGAGTTACAAGCAAGCCAAGCTCAAACCAATTTCACATTTCTGGTGAATGACTCGCACGAACTGAACAATCTTGCTCGGCAATTCTGGGACGTCGATGACTCCAAAGAAATCCAGATAGTCAAACCAGAGGAGAAGATAGCCAGAGATGTGTTCGCTGAGACTTTAATCTTTGAGGATGGTCACTACAGTGTCGGATTGCCCTGGAAAACCAAGGACCATGACTTACCAGATAATTTCACAATGGCCATGCACCGTCTGCAAAGCACAGAGAAACGACTTTAGAAATCCCCAGAACTTGCCTAGGCTTACAGCCATGTACTTGAGACGTACCAGGATAAAGTGTACATCCGCAGGGTCTTACCAGAGGACAAAAAGCTGGATCAAGTATGGTATCTTCCACACTTTCCAATTCTGAGGCCAGAAAAGTCCACAACAAAGATCAGAGTTGTATTTGATGCATTTGCAAAATATGAGGAAGTTTCTCTCAATGATTTTCTACTGCAAGGTCTTAAGCTCCAAAATGACCTGTTTGCTGTGTTGCTT
>BLFN01000290.1:8056694-8059194 GCA_014634225.1 Acropora yongei
TTTTTTTTTTTACTTGAGCTCTATGCCTCACTTCTCATCTCCAAGCCAGATTCTATCAAGAATGTACTGGTTCTTGTAGAGATTATGACAGTGCTTTCTCCATGCACAGCCTCTTGTGAAAGGTCATTTCCTGCAATGAACAGAATTAAGACCAGTTTAAAGACAACTACGCAGCAACGAACTCTTCAGGATCTCATGACCGTCAATTCATCGTCTGAAGATATCAAATCCTTTGACCCAAAGCCAGCCATCAGCAACTGGTTTCTCGGCAGTAAAAGAAAAGGCACTTTGTTTCAGCATCTTGCAGTGGACATTCAAGCATTGCAAAGGGGCAAAATGACAGTGCTAGTGGAGCAACAGAAATTGTAGTAGAAGCAGAGGAAGAGGAAGAAGAAGAAATTCTAGCGCCACTTCGTGAACTGCCTGAATAGACACAATGACTAAAACAAATGTATCAAAAGATATCTTTTTTCAATTTGTGGAGTTCCGTTAGTTTTAATTCTACGAGCTAAAATGAAATATGAAGTTTATATATTACCCTTTAGTATTGTTGTGGTTGTCTATTTTTGGACAAGTAGTTTTGCCGTTCAGATAAGCAAAATACACATTGTTCTTCTCCCAAGGGACAAGTGAATTGAAAAGAAAGTTTCTTGCCCTGAGCAGAGCAACTACCATTGAGGGACTGTATATAACTGACCTTTGTGAAAGTAGAACAGCTGTCAACCCAGATGTAAAAGCAGAAATGCAGCACTGCTACAGCTGTCTGTTACTCCCATTTATCAAATAGATCAAGTTGCTCTTAGCATTTGCTTCCATAATTCCAGATCATTGCATAGACATGTTGATGATATTCGGAAAGATTTAAACTATGGGAAGTCAGGCTGGCATAGTGAACTTCAATCATGCCTTCCACCTCTACTACAAATGATGTATGTGGATTGAGTTTCAGTCTATCTCAACCTGACTTCGAGGGTTTCCTCCAGGCACTCCAGTTTACTCCCTCCTCAAAATTAACTCCTAGTTTATTCCAATTCGATCGAATGCAGGACCTCCCTGAAAACCACTTTCGGGTAAGTGCACCTTCCTGGGTAAATATCATTAATTATTATTATTATTATTATTATTATTATTATTATTATTATTATTATTTAAGCATAGATGTCAATATATTCTCAGAAACTAGATTAACTCATTATGATACCAATACAGACTATGCAATCAGTCAATATACTTTGTTTAGAAATGGCAGTCAATCTTCTGAACCCAGTACAACACCTTATGGTAGAACACCAGTCTACAGAAGAATCCATTCTCTTCTTGGCTATCCATTTTGTAGCAAAAGTAATGGTGTTGAACTAACTATTATAAAAGTTGTACCAATTAATTCTCCATCTTACCATAATAGGTCTTTATCGGTCACCAAAAATACCAGTGAGACAGTTGTGTGCAGCACTGAGAGAACTATTTACCCATGCTTCATCAGATTTTAAACTTTGTATTGGTAATATTTCAACATCAACTGGTTAAATGAAAAAGAGAAATTTCTTCTTTTTAATCTGTTTATTTGAGATCATTGTTTCAGGCAAATGGTGACAAGTTATACCACGGATAACAGAACCACCATAGACCATATTTACACCAATTCACCTAAGTCACATGTCAATTTACATATATCAGAGACATATTTTTCAGATCATAAAGCTTTCACTGCATTAATTGCAGTGAAAATAGTTTGAAATCTAGTGAAATGATAAATAATCTAGTTTCATTAAATACATACTGTCTGCTCATCATAATAATTGCATGTATGTGTTGTCTCTGTCCTTTTTTTTTTCTTTTTCTATAATCTACAACACACTGACAACGGAAGAGGATCACCAAAAATATATGTAATCTTCATCTGGTTTGTTGTGTGCTTCTAATTCACCAGTCTTAAAATAACAACAAGTATCGGTACAAGCCCATTCACATCTCAGTGAGGGAATGCCAGCTAACTGATCCTACTGGCTCTGTCAAACTTGTAATGTGGGACTCCTTTGTGGACAAAATTCAGAAGGGGAAAACCTATGTCTTCAACAAGATCCGTCTGAAGCGTGAATGTGCCATTAATCGTTATTATCTCTTGCAATCCCCAAGTCTGGATGTTCAATCAAGCAATGTAATAACTTCCCAAACACTGATCCACCTGATCCACTGCCTTCAACAACAAAAAAAACAGATAACTTTGAAGTTATTGGAACCACAACTTTCTCTTCATAAAAGATCTGTACAAATTCCTCAAAGAAAGTAGTATTAGATGGCTCCAAATCCACTGTTAAATGCCAACATTGCAGTGCCACTATGAGCACAAACAAATCTGCCAGAATGAAACGAAAAGCACCTTAGCCTTTTACCACAGTTCATTAATGTCTCTGGTACACCTACTTAATGATCAAAACGATAAGCCACTGAGTGAATCTGATATAACAAAGGAGCAGTTGCTAGAAGTCATATTATCATT
>BLFN01000290.1:8061694-8066694 GCA_014634225.1 Acropora yongei
CATATTATTCAACTGTAAAGACAGTTGGGGAGCCATGTTACTGCAGTACCGCAGTAATAAATTAAGTGTCTGCGGTTTCCGCCAATAAGCTAGGTAACCGCTCCTGCGAACTTTCCCGGCAAATTGTTGTTGTTCACTTCACATGTGTGATGTGCTTTATGTCTTTTTTAAGTCGCCGTTAAGCGGCACAAAGCTGTTATCTCAAGCTGTGAAATAAATGTTTTTTTTATCTTGCGCATAACAACGACGTCTGGATTTGTTGAAACTACTTGGGACGCCAGGTGTGCCTACAAGGCAGCCACACCTATTGCTAGGAATTATTATCATTATTGTTGCTACTGCATTGTTGGTATCGTTCTTCTCATTATTATGCTTGCACCCTGCAAAAATTACTAGTATACATAATGGGTGTCAGTAACTTTTATTTAGGGCCTTCCTGGCACCTTTCATTTTAATTATTATAAGCTTAAAAGGGAAGCCAAAGGGAAGCCAAAGGGGACGAGCAGGGCAATCCAAAGCTGAAGTTTAACTACCCTTAATTCAAACACGGCAAATCAACTGTCAGAGAGGCAAGAGTGACCCTGAACTACAGCAAGTTTAAAATCAAATCAAGCTTTAATTGAGTGCATATACCTGCCATACCATATTCATCAGAGTTTACTTGTAAACAGATTTTTTTATTTCATACCAGCTTGCAGGGGTATATGGCACACAGACTACAACACAGTGGGAGATATTAAACCACCTATGGGATGAGCTAGCTGAGGAGAAACCAGAGGCCCTACACACCATGTTGCCTGCAAAATTTACTTCATAACAGGCAATGGGCTCAAAAGGAAACAAAACACGACAAAACAGCTTTTAATACACTTAACAGTGGAGCAGTAGAAAGCTTTTTTGTGGGAATACTGTTTGCTGACTTTACTTAAGTACTTGACACAGTGTTGCACAACGTAATGCTTCAAAACCTGGCCCACCTTGGAACAGCCTTCAAAATAGACCCCGCCACTTTGGTCACACTTGCCGGCGCTTTTCCATGGAAGCAAGAGAGAATTACATCTATTGATCAGCGAAACCAACATCACTGGAACATGTCATAGTAAATATTTCATACCCAAGGAAGTAATGCAGTCATGAAACATGAACGCACAACACAGGCTTGATTTCTTTTTCAATGCTTTGCTAGCCTGTTCCAGGCTACAAGATGGTGGAGAGTGGTGACAGAGCTGGTAGACATTGGTGGTAACACAGAGAGCGGATCTGACAATGATCAAGATGAAGAGGCTGAGGAAGTGGATACCACATTGCTCATTGATCATTGAAGTTGCCTCATTGCCACAAGACCACAGTGACACAGACAGAGTCATTCAAATTCTGATGCCAAAGAAATTGAATGGAGTGATAATCAATTTCACTGTAGAAGGAAAAGCAGTAATTCTGCTTCTGACTAACACTGAGATACAATAGTAACTTAAGGTGGCTCCCTACAGTTTTAACAGTACGTACACATGAAGAAGGACGAACAACTAAAAATTTGTTTCAACTTTGGGGTTAAGCTTCTGGTATTCACAGTGAAGATTAATAACACACCCGCGATTTCTTTTTCATTAATATGAGTATGTTGCAGACTGTTGCCATGGCAACAAAAAATCTTAAAGATAACCATTTTTTGCTATTTTCCACCTATTTGCTTCTTCTTCTAGAGTTAGCCTCGGTAAAATATCTTGAAACTCGGCAGTGTTGTGAAAATGATTTCAGACAGTAATTTAATTTGAAAAAAATTTATCTTAAGGATTCTTACAATTTCCTATTTTTGATTAAAGAAAAAGAAATCCTTAGATACAATTTAAAAAAAATTATATTGTGAAGAAGGCATCTATATCATGAACTATGCCAACTTTCACAAAATTCCACCGAAGGAAACATGAGAAAACTGAGGTCGTGTTTTCTTCGTTTGCATCTTTGTCACATCATACAATTTCGAGACGACCACGCACGCATGCCTATCAGAGTCCTGCTTGCGCCACCCACGTGTTCAAAATTTTAACAACACAGTAAATTGTTGTGAGCTCTTATGTCCTACCTAAAAGGTATTTGTCGAAAAATTACGAAACGTTTTTGAAAATAAATTCAAGGGAAGGAAAACCCACCCTAGGGATGACTAGCACATTGGAAATGAGCAACGACAGCTGCTAAAATTTGCCCAGTTCAAGTTACTCGCGGTGATGCTGATGCTGATGCTGATGCTGATGCTGCGCACGACTTACGCGTAGATTTTGGAAAGCTTGCGCCATCGCGCGATTTCGAAACCACTTCGCGCATGGTCAAAAAACTCTAGAGAGCCACTTTAATGGTAAGCAGTTTTTAATTTTACCTAACCAGTTGTACAACTCAAGTCCTGAAGATTTGTCTTGAAATTTATCAGTATGGCTCCATGGGTACTGTGTGTCTACAGCATATCATGATGTTCACTCTTGAAAGAGAACATCAACTAATTTCCGGTCAGAAATCAAATTATTTTATCTTGTTAAATGATTATTCACATTGCTACCTTTCAAATTTGTGATACCTACATCAGTATGTTCAGCTGGCAAATATCTATTACCACGTTTACACAAATATCAAAGTGATGTTGGTAATATTATGAAGTACATACAGTATGAAATCATGCTGTTGACGTTCACGGGGTAGGCATAGGTGCTGATTCATTTTTCTTGACAGCCAGTTAAAAATCAGCCTTGGAAATTAAAGCCTACAAATTCGGGCTAAAAGTTCTCAATTTATTTTGAGCCCTGCTGGAATCAGAGGTGATATCTGTCACTGGTTAAGGAACTACCTCACAGGGAGAACACATATCGTCAATGGCTGTGACTCTAATGCATGAATTATAACCCAGTGTCCGCATCTCGGTAAAAACATTAAGTGGGCAACCTCAAAAACACTCTTTGGAGTACAAGTCAAAAACAATCTGTCATGGTCAGATCATGCTGCAAATGTACAGTAATGGAAGTTAAGTTGACTCCAATGCATACGATTCCTCCACTCTAAAGCAATTAGAAGGCTTCTACACAAAAGTGGCATTGCCATCAGTTACCGGTACATACAGTCTGACAGTGTGGATATCATGCAACAAGAGGCACTTGGACAACCTCAAGAAACTTCAACAATGACAACATGAGTTTCAAACCCACTTGAGCCATTCAAAAAGAGATATTGATTGGGAATTTTGTTTAAAAGTTTTAAATAGGTTTTAATGCGGTTAAAACATTTCTTTTTCATAAATCATTAGTTGTACACATGACCCCACCAGTAATACAGATATCTTCCTCATCTGTTAAAATTATAAGTCTTTGATTGCTGATACAAAAGCAGCCGAAAGCAAACATCATCAACGAAGAGCCAAAGAAGCGTACAGTTATATGCCCTCCAAACTGTTCTGGTATTGGAAATGTCATGGTAAAAACAAAAACAAAAACAAAATAAAGTTGAGAAAGGACTTTAAGAGGCATATTATAAAGCTTATTCCAAAATGGCCACCATTTATGGGTTTGTCTCCAAATTAGCCCTTTTTGCCTTGTTAAAGGTTTAATATTCTTTTAAAATAATTATTAACTAACCAACTATACACAGCTTCTTGGTTGAGCCAGTCACTACAGAGAACAGGTAAATTATGTGACATCTGATCCAACTTTTATGGTGATTAGTTTAGTACAGCATTTAATCTAGGACAAGTTGAGACAAATTGTACAGTAACAGACCAGTAACATAACAATCAGGAACACAATGGTGATTTCTTGCCATTAACCATGTGTTGAAAACACGCAAAAACGTTTGATAAATGATGTTACAGTTAGTTAAATTGATCTTTTTGCAGCTTCACATTCACATTCTAGCTGTATTGTTGGCCAAGATGGCGATCACACATGTATTGTTGAAGCTCTTACTTCTTTACCTACATCTGCCTATATTAGTTACAGCGTTTAAACTGTATCACTGGCAAATACAAGCTGAATGCTGTTACTTCTAACCAATTTCCACTGATTGATAACCACCCATTCCGTCACAAAATGACTTTTTGTGTTGTGGCTTCGCTTGTTAAGTCTTGTTGGCTCAAGCATGGCTATGTTTGTTTATCAAAGCTCATTCTTCACAAGAAAATGGATTTAACTATTTTCATGGACATTAATCCAAATCCAGGACCGTCTAATTGCCTAAGCTATCTTTATCTGAACGCTAGAAGTGTAAAAGCCTTTGCTCCCCATCGATCAAGGTCAGTAAGACCTGGTATACTCTGATACTTATGATCTGGTTTGTATTTGAGAAACATGGCTTGATGATACTGTGTTAAGAGGCGAACTAATTCCAGGCTTTTCAATCTTTCAATTTTTCAACGAGATAGGGCTTGTAGGACTGGTGGGGGTGTCTTCATCGCTTAAGATATAATGTTTGCGAAAGGTCTGGGTCACTGTAAACACTCATAGTTAAGTTTTAAAATCAGAATTTCGGCTTCAAAATGAGAGTCTCGCTTTGAAGCTAAGTCCTTTCTTTTTTGGTTTGGGATGCCGTTTCAACAGTAAGCAATCAAAAGTTTGTTACAGAACAGCGTCGCTATCCGAGCAGATAAGTTTGTGTCAAATATAACCGGAGATATAATTTTTTCGACAAGGTCTTCGGAATGCTTTGGAAATAAAGATCTCACAAGTGACTTCCCGACGCGTGCGAAACACAAACCTTTTCCTTGAAGTAAAAAGTAACTAAATGTGAGCAGGGTGCCATAGAAACTTGAATAAACAATTATTTGGCTGAAGAAAGAGCATTTTTCTGTTTGAATGAACAATTAGGGACTTCAAGTAACTGTATCAATTTCCTTTCCATTTTTGGTAGCTTACGATCAAGCAAGTTTAATTTGTTGTTTTATTTTGTTTCACATTAATTTGTTAGTTAATGCAGCACAAATTTTCGCTTCTGTGAATTTTCAAAATAGCAATTTTTCGTTTGTC
>BLFN01000290.1:8091694-8094194 GCA_014634225.1 Acropora yongei
AAGAGCATTTATCATTGCAGCAGGCAAAAGTCAGTTACCCACTGTGGATGCACAACCATTACTTCCACTGAACATATGAATTCCACACTTCAGAGTACAGTGTCAAAGCCCACCGAAACACCTACCCCTGTACTCCTTCAATCTAGTAGGAAAGGCAAACAGCCAGAGAGACTAAACCTATCACTGAACTTTTCCCTGCATAAATAGAAACTGTAACCTTAAAACAACTGGCTATATGTTCACGCTGAATTTTGATAACACAAAAACTGGCATTTAATCTAAAGAAACAATTCACTAGAGCTGTGGCTGCTGATAAATTTCATGTAATTCATTCATGGACAAAACAACAGAACCAGTCCTTCTGAAGGCTTAAAGCTACAGAGAATCTGGGACAAAATCCCCAAGTTGTGAAAACCAAACCAACGCAACTATTCAAAAAACACCTTCAGTCACTCAATTGTTACAGTTTTTAGTGCATGCATGTGGGAGTTTATGCTGATGCCTTTTAATCTTGCAGATGAATAATTATTCCTTAAGTAGAAGCTAACATATACGTATATGTTTTTAATTATAAATTATTATAGTATTATAAATTATTATAGTATCTATTAATCTTCTTTTCTAGGCATTGATCTACTCTAATTATTCCTTTCTTTTGTATGTTATGCTTTGTCCTCTGTTTACTGTATGTATTAATTTTGTAGCAGATATGTATATGTGTTTTTCCAATAATTTATTTCATGCTGCCTACATCAACCCTACAGCGCCTAAATTACCGGTAGCTACGCTGTTTGCGGTGTATGGTTACCTCTTTTGCAATTGCTAACTAAAAAAATAAATGAACTGTAAAATGTAAGTCTATTTAGTTCGCTGACACCATCACTTTCCATTTTCATTCAAATGTATGTTTTTAGCGGACAAAAATGTCGTAGAATTTTGTTGTCCTTTTTGAGAGACATTAATTTGTCACTATATCTCTTGGGACAATAAACATTTGTTTTCAGAAAGAAAGGAAAGTCATAGTTGACATGACTTAATCCGTTCTTAAATAAGCGTTCATGCATGTTCCACGCACATGCGCAGTAGTGTCAAAAATAAGCTTCTGTTGGAACCTGCCATCTTTGTACTGTTGGTGTGTTTGTTAAATGTATATCTCGAGTAGTGCTTCAAGAAACATGACATCCAATGTCACAGAGCTCAAACCTTTTCAGCAATTGACTCATAAAAACAGGACTCCATTTAAACTAGCTCTGCTAAACTGGACATTCCTGAATAAATATTGACTTATTATTATTATTAATATTAATTGAAATAAAAAGTATGTTTTGTGCCCTACTGACCAGTTGCCATAGGTTGTTCATTTTCCAGATAGTGGCAGTTGGTCAGCTCCAATTTACACAAGAAGAGGTTTGACTATAATATACCCCCAGAAGCCATGGACGTCTAAGCAGCGCCATTTCTTTGAAAACAGCATTTGAAAAGAGCCTTGAGAAGTTCAGCAACACATTAGCGGAGGGGCTGGCGCAGTGGTAAGATCTCTGCCTTTGGACCCTAAGGTCCCGGGTTCCATTCACGGTTCTGCCGAGAGTGGAATGTTTGGCGACCTTCTTTCCCGCTAAAGTTCACTCAGCTTTCCATCCTTCCGAGGTCGATAAAATGAGTACCAGCATGCATGGACTGCTTAGAAGCGGCTGCAATTTGCGCCTGTATATGCTTCCAGTCCGCTGGGGGTAAATTGATCATTGTAAAGCACCTTTGAGACTTTGTGATAAAGGCGCTATATAAATGCACCACTTTACCTTCACTTTATTAGAGTGCATGGCAATCCAAAAACAATCATATAAAGGTGGAAGTGTCAAAGGTCAACTTTGTCTCTGGACAATTAACGCAAACACAAAAGTAAAAGGCTAACAAAAGATATTTGTGTAACGATGGAGCAATATAAAAATGCAGCCTTTGCTGAAAATGATCCACCTAAAACCTTTGATAATAAATATTATCATATTATCATATCATATAAAAGAGGTAAATCTTCCTTCCTGAGCAAATGAAAAAAATTATTTTTAAGCTCCAATGTGAGGCAACCACAAAAACCAGACTGGAGGAGTCTGCCCAGGCCTGTCATTAAATTACAATCAGATTTTCACAAGTTTAATACCATCACTTCGAATTGAAGAGGCTTTGGAAAATGTGAGGTGGGCCTTAGAAAAATAGAGGAAAGATACTGGCATTTTTTTCCTGGCCCAGTCATCCTTATATACCGTATTTACCCATGTATAAGTCAACCTTTTGTAGCCTAAACATCGGTAAAAAAAAACACTAAAATTCAAGGACTTTTCAAGATTGTACAAGACATGGAAAACAGTCCCTGGATAGACAAGATGAAAGCTCAGTTCAAGTTTGTGAAATTTGAAATTGTCTAGTAAGCTATGATCATTGCAGCTATGAATGCAATTTAAGCAATTTAATTTAAATTATCTGTTGGAGAATTTTAATCACG
>BLFN01000290.1:8101694-8104194 GCA_014634225.1 Acropora yongei
CAGGTGCATATGCAACAAGAACTTCAATTGTCCTCCAAATGGAAGCATCCTTTTCTTCAATTCACATCTCTCGTCCACACTTAAAATATTAATTTGTTCAAACACAGTATTCATGTAGAGTTGACAACTATTCCCTTATTATCTATAGAAACAATGTACAAGTATACAAGAAACACTTGAAAGTACACCTTCGATAAATATAAATTTAATTAAACCTAGCTTACACTTCATGATGTTAATTTCATACATTAATTTTTACAGTAAATTTAAACTCAACAATTTGAAGACATGGATTGGAATCACAGACTTAACACAACCAAACAAAGAGAAATAAAAATAACTTAAAAATTTAAAAACAACCCAACGAAATCTGCTTTAATCAAACAAAAGATAATTTTATACTCCACTTCTCTGATTTTGCATGCCTCCTTATGTGTATTGCGCATTTGGAACAATCAGGTATTGTGCATTTGATGGTGGGTCTGAGCGACCTTTGTAAATATCATCATGATTTCTTCTGACATGCTGAAAAAGCTGTTGAACTTGGAGAAAACTTTCCGGCAAGACAGCATTTCACCAAGGCCACAGACAATTCTATCACATGACCGGAGGCATGGAGAGCCCATAAGATGGCACAGCGCATGCGTCAAGTCATTGCACACGTGCGTCGCATCAAGCAAGTCAATTTCTATAGAAGATAAGAAGGAAACCACTGAAAAAAAAGTAGAATCTAACGTAGTTAGATCACACAAACGTTTAAGAACCAACGTAGTCCGAAGTCCTCATGGCTTCATGGAGGCCGGGCACCAAGAAACAATATTCAACGCACCTCAATAAATGGCTGGAGTTTTGTAGTAAGAGGACAATTGATTACAGTTCCCCAAAGATGAGCGAGGCTGTGGAGTTCTTGATGACATTACATAGTCAGGGATTGAGTTACTCCAGCATTAATACAGCACGATCAGCATTATCATCTATTCTTAAACTTGAGAACTGTGATAACTTTGGAACTCATCCACTGGTCACACGTTTTATAAAAGGTATTTACGAGCTAATCAAACCAAAGCCAAAGTACAATAAAATATGGGATGTCTCCCAAGTCCTGGACTACCTTGAAACATTGTATCCATTAGAGAAGCTATCCCTGAAGGAACTCACACAAAAAACAGTCATGTTACTTCTGTTAGTAACTGGTCAACGAGGGCAATTCATCCACCTACTATCATTAAATGGAATCCAATTGACACCCCAGACTGCCTATCTGTCACTAGAGGAACACACTAAGACAAGCAGACCCAGCAACACAGCAGCTGCCGTAACGATTACTGAATTCACCCCTGACAGTAAAATATGTCCCCTCGTGACACTGAAAGCTTATATGAAGAAGACAGAAACACTACGGAATGGAGAAAACAAACTGTTCATAAGTTTCATAAAACCTAACAAGGCTGTGTCAAGAGACACGATTTCCAGGTGGACAAAGCAGGTTTTAACAAACTCTGGTATAGACACAAAAATTTTTACTTCCCACAGTACAAGAGCTGCCTCAGCAGCAAAGGCTCATCAAAAAGAAATCCCTCTAGATACCATACTAAACACAATTGGTTGGGAATCCGCAAAAACAGAAAAACAGAAATATTATCAAAAACCAGTGCTAGGCCCAAGAGGAGCAACACTAGCAGAAGCAGTTTTGTCCTAGATTCACTTATCTTTTTTCCTTATTATTAACAATGTTATTGTTCCTATGTCAAAATGTTATGACACTATACACTCTGCAGCGTGAGGGAATTTATTGATTGATATATTGATATTCTTTACTGATATGATATCCACCATACGAATTAGGTAACAAACTTTTTATTGATTGAACATCAATTGCATTCATATTAAAATATATTTACAATTGGTATGCCATTGTTTTATGTGACATACTTAGCTGGCTGTGTCAGAGCTTTGAAGTCTCATGGGCTCTCCATGCCTCCGGTCATGTGGTAGAATTGGAAAATTAAACGAGACTTACCTGTAAGTTGAAGTTTGATTGAGATTCTATCACATGACCAAGGAGGCAGGAGATCACATGCCCACCCGGTCAGCTATGAGATCCCATCCCTGTTTTTCTTATGTCTAACATGGGAATCTGGACTATATCTGACACAACCACTGGCTTTAAAAGAATGACTTGACACATGCGCTGTGCTATCTCATGTGATCTCCTGCCTCCTTGGTCATGTGATAGAATCTCAATCAAACTTCAACTTACAGGTAAGTCTCGTTTAATTTTCCAATTTTAAAGTCATTAACAGAATGCACTTGGTTTAAATGACTCAATAAAATCCTTAGTGATATCGCACTGAAAACGCAGAAGTCGAACACGCACTGCCATCGCATTCTTATGAATCTGTGAGGATGAAAGTAAAAATGGCGGCTTTATGTAGGGAGGACGTTATTCACCTTTCATCAACTGAGTTATCCCGAAAACTAAGGAAAGTTGGTCTTCCAA
>BLFN01000290.1:8188137-8190637 GCA_014634225.1 Acropora yongei
GAAGAAGTTTAACAGATGACAAACAACCTTATCTAGGCAACATGAATGTGCGATTGTACAGGGAACCCTAAATTCTGAACTAATTGTGATGTGATTTCAAGTTGGATCAAAAGAAAGCCGAATCCTTACTGTTCAGATGATTCCATTCTCAGCAAAATCAAACAGAGGAAGACATTATTAGTTTCTTGGTTGGTGAACACCAATAGAGCTTTAAATTACCTTCAAACTCTTCACATGTTCACCAATGAAATAGACAATGTAAGTAAACAGAGGCAGAGGTAAGGAAAACCCTGTCATTGAAAGGCAAAATAAGGCAACCCAGTAAAGACAACTAAAAAGTGGTGTTAAATTACCCTAATCTTAAACTGTCATTAAAACTGTAAGTTCTCAGAACTTTCCCATTGACTATACTAATAAAGAGGCATGTTTTCTTATGACCATATGCACATTTATTTTTATTTTCTGAGAACTTAAGTATGGGAGGACATACCTGGTGTGCTACCAGTGCCGCTAATTCTGCATTCACTAAACGCACACCTTCCAAATGTTTGATCAGTTCATGTCTGAAGAGAGAGAGACAGTCTCAAAGTTACACAGTTTTTTAGACACAATAAATATCTATCATGGGCTTTCTGTATAATTATTGAAAATTCCTCAGTGATTCAGGCTGAGCTAAGGAGTTGCAAGAGTTTAGGAGAGAGACAATCATTCACTCCATTTGCTGCCTCGCAGAAAAATTTCAAATCGATCCATAGAAAGATGCTGTTTTGCAAGAGTAACATAAGGACTGTGTTGAATTGTTTGACGTTCAAAATCTCTCCAGGTTAAAAAACAGAGAAGCTGGAACACAGACAAGAGCGAATTCTAAGGGCAATATACAAATCACATTGTGATACATATGAAAAACCTTTAAGGCAAACTGATTTACCATCTCTATACATAATTCATCAAGGAGGGTGAGAAATGATAAAAACCTTCCATATTATAAGAAGAAATTGAATATTCATGTCAAAAAGAGATTCGTATCACCAAATATTGACGCACAATTGTGATGTTTCTGTTTTGATGATGCTATTTTAAGATTTGCTTTTAAACAAATCTGTAGAACGACATGAACCATTCCAATTCTTTCACCTAACTGTTTATTACGATAAATTGGGCTATTTACAATATCCCCTGAGGGGATTTCTGGGTCACATGCCACGTGCTTGTTGACAATCAAATTCTAGTGTATAAAATAGCATTCCATTGGAGAGAAAGTAAAGGGAAGAGAAAATTTGCCAACCAGCTTATACATAATTAATTATGCTCCATAGACACCACTGAAACATGTGGAAATGTCATAAGCAATCAGAGAAACAATATATGCTTTTAACTGCTAATATACTAATCATAGAAAGAGGTACATATCACTAACGACCAGAGTCATCAAGAGCCATCTTAGAGCCTGAGCCTGAACCATCACAAGAACAGCCAGACCTGTAACTGGCTGATGAAGGAGGTGAGAACTTTTCCTGTCAAGAGGACGGTTGTATTAAGATGTTCCAGTCATTCACCACCCTCTAAAAGAGCCTTGTTTAAATATGGGAACAACGTTTGACATTTTCATACTATCAGGAAAAATACTTTGAGAAACAGATAAATTAATCATATGCGTCAGGGGATGAAAGATCTGAAAGCAAGAGAGGATGAACTTTATCAGCCCAAAGGATTTCTTAGTGTTTAGACTTTCTATAGCCAAAAATTCTCTAATTCAGACACTCTGGAGAACTTAAATTTAGATTTTTTGTGAGAAAGATAAAAACCAGGTTTCTTATTGGTCTTGGGCAATTTGGAAGCTAATGATAAAGTATGTTACAAAAATATTTACTCAAAATATTAGCTATAGGCTGTGGTTGCTGATAGCATTTGTCATCAAAATGTAATTTCTCAATATAAGAACAACGACGTTTTCGTTTATTATAAAATTTATAACGTCCCACATTTTTTTACTATCAGAAGAATTAGAGAGAACCATGTTCCTTGTAAAGTTTTATTAATTATTGTAATCTCATTTCTGTAAAACGTATGTTTATTCAAAAAGGGTGGAAAGCCATTTATTGCAGATTTTATCAATAATAGATAGATTTTAAAAGTCCTGAAGTTACCCACAGTTTACACGACTTGTTATTTAATTTAATTGCTTTAAGTGGTGCGTGACTGCTACTTACTTTATTGAAAATGTGAAGAAATCTAGAATAACTTTCATTTAATTCATTACTATTAAACACAGAACTCCAATTCTCCTTCCCCAGATCAGATTTAAATCTTTCTTGTTTAAATCCTTTAAAATCTCTAAATTCAATATTGTCTGGAAAGGGCTGATCATGAAGAATCGTAAATACAGGTATGATCAGCAATTTCCACTGCCAAACTACCACTGGTGCTTGGTGTCGTGAAATTTATATATATGTGCTCAATTACGATTTTAGAAGATTCTGTAACCCGATTAAATTCTTCA
>BLFN01000290.1:8200987-8203487 GCA_014634225.1 Acropora yongei
GGCTGGGAAATGTTTCCAACTTCCTTTCCCGTCTATAAATTCCTTATAATGCTACATGCACATAAGTGACACAGTTATCTAAAAAACACAACCACACTCCTTACTTGAGGAACATGTTTCAATGTTTCAAACCTCATCATCAGCCATTGTGAGTATAACTGTAACATTTTTATAACATGATCCTTGCATATAGACTAATAATAATAATTATAACAATTCTTTAAAGATTTTATGTTAAAAGAAAGTGATTTAAAACTAACCAATAATATTATACATAGAAAACTGACATAATGGCTATGAAGTAAGTTTAAAAGAGACATGATCAACTTGTTTATTGTATATAAGAACTCTTTTTGATTTTAACAGCAAGGAGTTCTTGACAGGTTGTACGGTTGTCTGAATCTTCTGACTTTGATCTTTGAGTTGGGCTCATTCAATGTACATCTTATGAACAGTTACTATGAGCTAAAAATATTATCTAATATTTTCTTTTTAAAACCACTAAGACTTTTCATATCTCTAATGAAGTTAGGTAAGGAATTAAACATTTTTGCTCCACGAAAGGCAAAGGCCCTTTGTCCACTTGTGAGCCTGCACTCAGGCAATGAAAGATCGCTCTTTTGCCTGGTGTCCCTTTGATGAATTTCTGAATGGTGTTGAAATCGCTTACGGAGATAGTCAGGATTTAGGTTGTTCATGCATTTGTAAACCATAACTAACTCATTAAAGATTTACGTTATAAGCGATTTGATCAACTTAAGAGCCTCTGAAATATGATCGCACTTTTTAAAGCCAATTACCATCCTGCAGGCATAGTTCTGGACTAACTGAAGTTTTCTAATATTCTCTGTACTGGTGTTGCTCCAAACTCTTGAACAGTAAAACAAAACAAAAGCAAAAAGATACATTAGAGTACTTTGATCCAAGAGGTGCTTTATCCTATTGACTCTTGTTAGTTTAAACATGCAGTCAGATGCGGTGTTATATATAGTGATATGCTCATTAAATTTAAGATAACAATCGATATGCACTCCCAAGTCCTTTGTTACTGTCACTGGCTTGATTTCAGATCGCAATACTGTGATGCTTGGAAGAGTGGCAGGTAAAGTCCTCAATAATTGGGGGACACCTACATACAGGAGTTTTGTTTTATCAGGGTTGATGAGCAGCGAGTTTCTGCAACACCAACTTTATTTACATTCCATCCTGTGTATTAGGGAGTAAGAATTTACTTTTGACAATAACATTGAGGAGCGATCGTACCAGTTGAGGACCTGATTTGGTTTTCGTGGCCTGAGCACCAGAATTTTTGCATGAATTTTAAGCATGTGTTAGGCAATAATAATCAATAAAATTTGTCTTTACTTCATATTTTTGTGTAAAGCCACTGAAAGATAAAAACCTTTTCTGATCATCCAAGAGGTCAATCAGTTTTGTAAATCTTTTCATTTGCTTTCAAAATATAGGCTATCGGAAACATCTTGGTTATGAGAAAAATAAATTCCAAGCGCTTGGATGGAATCCTTTGTCCATCGGAACCCGAGTGGAGTATCGCTACGGTCAGCCCAACTGCCTAGCCACATGGCTTTTGTCTTTGTTTTGTTTAGCTCCAAACCTGTGCAGTTTTTAAACTGATCGAATATTTGAAGTAAGGAATCGACCGAAGTTAGGTCCCTTAAAAACAGGGTAGTGTCATCGGCATATAACGTCATCTTAAATTCTTCATCGCCAATTTTAAATCCTTTGACATTATCATTCACCAAGATGGCTAGATTTAGTAACTCTATTCCAAGGAGGAAAAGAAAGCCAGATAGGGGACAACTTTGTTGTACCCTGTGATTTAACGTGAGAAAAGGTGACGCAAAGCCATCGTTGATAATGCAACTTGATATATCAGTATACAATATCTGCAAGAACCCATCTCATTTGAAACTGAAACATCTAGTTCTGTGACAAGGTAGTCCCAATCGACTAAGTCGAACGCCTTTTTGAAATCAGCCAAAACTGCGATACCAGGTAGCTTTTTTGATTACATGTCCATAACATCTTTAATAAATCTGACATTTTCACCTATATATCTTTTTTTAACGTAACCAGTTTGGTTCTCGTGAATTACTTCAGGAAGGACTTTTTCCAGTCGTTTTGCCAGGGCCTTGGCAAAACCAGCTTAATATTTCCTTGAGATCTTTGTCTACAGCAGAGATAGCGTCGTAATTTTGTTAGACAGGAACCCCAGGAAGAGTTTTGTGTCATCCACATAGCCAAGAGGTTTATAGCATTTTGGAACTCAAAAAAGGTCGTTTATATATAATGTAAACAACACTGGTCCCAGGATGGATCCTTGGGGTACTCCAACCGTTCAGGGTAGAGGGTTGGACAATGTATCCTGAATTATGTGCACTTTTTTCCACCAGAAAAATCTCCAGAAATTGACTTGCACACGGAATGTTCTGTCTTTAGACTCGTGTCTGTCATTAGTATGCAAGCAAATACATGAAAT
>BLFN01000290.1:8225987-8228487 GCA_014634225.1 Acropora yongei
ACACTGTATTGCATTAAAGTTTATGTCATTGAATAAGCCAATGTAGACAACCTCTTAAGTCACTGGGCAACTTGTCAAATGGGATAAGTAAAAGAAACTTTAGCTAATGTGGTTAAGCTCAATGACAAGGCAATGCATTAAAATACTGACAGGAAGATTCACTTCCCCTCACTTCCCAAAGTGAAAGAGGCGCTAAATTGCTGTCATCAGAGAGGAAGTCACTGAATCAACCAACTGGTGTGCTCCGATGCTTCCTCTTGCAAACTAAATGAAGCAGTCAAGTGAAAGAGATACAATCTTCCTGTCTTAGTGTTTTCACAACTGAATGCATCAAATGGTTTTTGGCAGATAGCTTTGCAATCAGGAAGCTCAAGGCTGACCACCCTCATCAAACCCAATTGTTGCTTCTGTTTCTGCTAATTACAATTTCAGATACCTCTGCTCCAGAAATTGCCAAGAAATGATTGCCCAACCTTCTCAACGACCAGGTAAGTGTGGCCAGGATCCAAAATGACACCATGATCTACAGGAGAACTGTACAGAACAAGACACAAGACTTCAGGTGTGTTCATGATGATTACGAAGTCCACAAAAAAGTTGAATTGCAAGATATGTGAAATCTGCAAGCCTAAGATATACTACTTCAGAAATATGACTTGTGAAGACAGGGTGAGCCCTGACCCAGATAAGATTAAGGCAATTAAAGGAGCATTAAAGAATACGCCAGAATTGCATCAAGCACTTGCAATGGTCCATTGAATTCGAAAGTAAACCTGTCACGTCCAATGAGTGAATTTCTGAAATCTAATAGTATCTGAGATTGTACCTACTGCCAACAGAAACCCTTTCAGAAGGCTAAAGCAATGGTAACCACAGCTTCTGTGTTAGTATTCTATAATGTAAACAAACCTATGGTGGTCGGTGCATCTATGGGTTAGCTGGTGTCTTTCTACTGAAGCAAGGAAACCAAATATGTCCTGTTGCATTTGCCGCTCGTGCTCTTACTGATTCTGAGAGGAGGTACATGCAGACAGTGTTTAGTTTCAACATGGGCATGTCAGAGGTTTACCCATTACCTTGTGGTCTTGAGTCATTTCAGCTAACGGGAAATCACAAGCAATAAGTAATGCCAATTAATTATCAAGACCTGGATAGAGTACTGTTAAGGTCTCACTATCTGCTTATCCACATTGTGCAATTTAACATGAAGGTTCAATGTGTCTGGAAAGGAACTCTTTCAAGAAATCCGCTTGTAGGCCTTTTTGGGACATCCGCCACCATGGAAGGTGTCAAAGCCTACATTAATGCAGCTGAAATGGTACGACCAGCTTCCACCAAGAAGATACAACAAATAAAGCATGTCACTTCATCTCATTATCTGCTGAGAGGCATTCACATGTATCTGGGGATTGTTGGCCAAAGTTCATAAATGATGTACCAGAGCATACCATGCAGTGTGGGGTGACGTCTCTGTAGTATGTATCACAGCAACTGCCACATACCTTTTGAATTGAAGGTACCCATGTGATGTTTGACTTCAACTTTTGAAATACACTAAAAATTAATGCTTGAGCATCCACATTGAAAATAATTTCCGAGGGAGTATGCTCTGTAACCTCCTTGACCTTCATGCCTGTTGGTATTAGTAGTGTAGCCTCACTTGAGTGCCTTAGGGATTTTTTGTCTTTGCACTAGTTTCTGACATAATTATGTCAACCATGACAGGAATTTTGGGCATGCACCTAAGACCTTTAGAAGTGTGAGATTTTCAGCCCAGAAAGGTGCAAGTTTTGTTGTAATAATTATTTATGCTTACCCTTTTCTTTCCCAGCATTAAATTTTGGTTATTTACCAAATACAGGGCTGAATATAATTATGCATATACAGTAGTTCAGTTTTGGCTACTCATTCAAGCCATGGGCTTGTCTTTCTTCTTTGTTAAAGCAAATTTTGCAACCACACTGGTACAGGCAGGATGTCCCTGCCCCCAGCTCCCTGTCTTTGTTTAACCGACTCTAAAAAAAATGTTGTTTCCAACTTGAAAGTGTTAATATTTGTGACAAAAATAATGCACTCACTAAAATGAAAATGAGAGCTATCATAGCAATGCTATCATAACAAGACAGCTGATTGCCAAAAATGAATCTTCAGTTCCCTTTTCTTATTTAGTTGCCAGAAAACCGGAAGTTTCAAATATTCTAGGATTCAAATTTCCCTGGAGAGAATACAAATGTTCTCCTTGAGAGCTTAACCTTGTACATAAAGTTTATAACATCTTGATTTCTGACTGGTTGCCCTACTCAACCCACCTGCCAACTTCCCTCCAAGTGTTTTCTCCTAGGGTACTGGAATTTTTTTGCTCTGCACATGTTAATAATTATTGCTCATCATTGAGACATTTTTACCCGCCTAAACCACCGTACATCAACATACACAATGCATTATACCTATCAAATGGATTGCTTTAAATCAATAGTAACATCAAGATTGTAAATTTTAA
>BLFN01000290.1:8274284-8276784 GCA_014634225.1 Acropora yongei
GTAGGTCAAGAAGAAATAAAGAAACTACGGAGAGACAAGAAGCATGTCCATGCAGCTTGCCAACCGCTGACAAATCCCTCTAATGCCCATGGTGCTCCCGGCGCGTGTTCGCCATAACCGAAATGTTTATTCTACCAGACTAGCTACTTCAGCAAAGATGCTTTCTACAGTAGCAAAGACACCTTGCCTTCCAAATCAATGTGAGGAACACAAAGGGATGTTTAAGGAGTGAACTCTGACTTATGTCTGTAGCTCACAAATGGCTTTTCTTAATAGCAACAATAATAACAACAACAAAAGGAATAATGTTTATAATATTAACAAAAACAAAGAGAATATAAGAAGGACGTGACTAAAGATGAATTTGAAAAAAATCAGAGCCTTAGCTGTGGAATCTAAGATGTGTAAGCTTTGTATTCACTGTGATAGGTGGGGTAGGTGTTGTATCCAGACAAACGAAGTAGAGACAATTGATCTGAAAACCAAAGTTGCTGATAATATACAAGGTGTTTGACTGTAAGAGAGATGTTAAGCGTTGTATTTTCCATGGAAATTTTGAGGTTAAGACATCGTAAGCATTGAAGATCATGGGAATATTGAAGTAGGAAGCGAACGAAGACATGTGGTGAGGATAGCGGGAAAGAATTTGTAAAAGAAGTAAGGAGTGAGAACATTGTGAGAAATAGGTCAAGAAAAGGATGCGATTAAAAGTGAAAGGTTGCAAAAGTATAGAGGAAAAGCTCGCCATGATAAATTCTTCACTAACACTGAACCGATTCGAGAGTTGGGAGTGGATTCCAAGGGGATTCATAAAATGTTGAAAAAGAGAGAATATTTCAGCTGAGGACAAGTCACTTAATGGACAAGGTATCTCAGGAAAACAGCAGATAAGGAGCAAATTGTCGTAGGTGAGATGACAGGAGTGAATCTCTTTCGCATATCATAATTATCAGAATGTAGCTTATTGCCTCAGAGGTGCTGTAAAGTTGCATGTTAAATTGCACAGGTGATGCATTGGAAAATGTACAAAAGGTTCTATTTGGGAGTGTCATGGAAATGGTACAAGCATTAGATTAAGAGGAATTTCCAAATCCAGGCCGATAAAAAAATTGGAGCACTCGAAACCCGTATTAAATTTTGACAACGAAAACAGAGAATACTGGACAATGAGACCCTTTGCCCTCAAGGCCATGGGTCAATAGCCCATTTTGCTTTGCTTCATGGGCGATTGACTCGTAGCCCAAAAGGGCCATGAGTCTTATTGTTAATTATTGGTGCATTAGGAATGGGAAGGCACATTTATAATCGCCTTATGTACGTAAGCCGATTTTGGCTACATTCAGTAGCGATATCAGAAAAAATCTGGACGTTTCTCGAACGCGCCTCATAGAGGATTGACGAAACGCTCGCAAACATCAGTAATTTTATTATTATTATTATTATTATTATTATTACTATTATTATTATTGTGGAAAGGTGGAGGAGTTGGTTGAGCAAGTGGTGAAGCTTGCAGAATTTGCTTCATTAACTCCTCAAGCTTCATATGCACCTTTCACGATCGGGTTGAAGCATCGCTCTACAAATTATCTGAGAACCTTGCCTGACATTGAAGAATTTTTAGAGCCATTAGAGCGTGCAAGAAGTGTCTCCCTTATACCTGCTATCACAGGGCACACCTGCACCCCTGCCCAGTGTGATTTATTAGCTCTCCCTGCGAGGCTCGGCGGACTGGGTCTCATTAATCCGTGTTAAACTGCAGCTCAGGAATAAGTAGCGGCAATTGCGACAACTGAGCCTCTTGTAGACACAGGAGCTTTCAGATGATGATGTAATAACAACACCGTACCAATGTAACCGCAGACAGAAAGAATAAATCTGATGCCAGTCTGAGAGCCAAGGTAGAAGAAGTTAAGCACGATCTTCCTAATAACACCAAGAGAGTCACTGAACTTGCTTCAGAGAAGGGTGCGTTCAGCTGGCTGACAATAGTTCCAGTCAAACTTTACTCAAAACAAGAGAGAGTTAAGGGATGCTATGCACGTTTGATATGATTGGCATGTAGCTGACACGTCCTCCACTTGTGTTAGCGGTGGCAGCTTCACTGTTGATCATGCCATGGTATGTAAACGTGGAGGATTTATCATTCAGAGACATAATATACTACAGGATCTAGAGGCTAATATGCTGAACATGGTTTGTCACGGTGTACAAGTACAGTAAAACCTGTACCCCAAGAGATCACGAGACAGACGCTGGCAAAGAGTACGAATAGAGCCCTATATGCTCGGATAGATGTTCAGGGCCGTGGCTTCTGGGAGAGGCAAGGCTCTGCCTTTTTTGATGTGATGGTTTGTCACCCAAACACAGAGTCCTACAAAGACTTCACCCTTAACCAGGTCTATCTCCGGCACGAAAGCGAGAAGAAACAGATGCATGTGAGCATGGTGTTAGAAGTGGAGCAAGGGACTTTCACCCTGTTAGTGTTCACCACCATCAGAGG
>BLFN01000290.1:8286784-8289284 GCA_014634225.1 Acropora yongei
GACCAGCAAAAAGCGCTCATTATCAGAGGCATTTCCACTCTGCGCTTTTAGTTGCAGTCTCTCGAGTTGTTGTTCTAATTGAAGGCGCTCGTGACGCCGTAACTTGCCTCTAATCTTCGCACGGCGAATCGATATGGATTTAAAATTAAATTTAGTCTTATCCCACCAAACCAGTGGGCTCCCAAAATCGTCCATCTTTGTCTGCCAATCGTCCCAAAAGAACTCAATATCATCTTGAAAGAAACAGTCAGAAAGTAACTCATTATTAAAATGCCAGAAGCCAGGCCCACGCAAGACTTGATGAAAGTTCAAAGTTAACGACGCGTAATCATGATCAGAGTTGGCATAGGGTCCTATATTTACTGCGTTTATATATGGATCCAAGGATTTGGACGTTAAAAAGAAGTCAATGCGAGTCCGAATAAAGGAGTTGTTACTCAAATTCTTGCTGGTCCACGTAAAGTTTCGTTCATCCTTATGTCGTCTCCTCCTTATATCACAAAGAGCAAAACGAGCGATTAAAGCATTTAGGTTAAATACAGCTGACTGTCTTGGATTAGGATCACCACCAAATTTGTCAAGCTTTGCTTCGAAGACACAGTTAAAATCATCAGCGACGATATTCTCGTGCGAACTTGAGAGGAAGTGGTTTAGGTCAGTAAAAAAGGCATCCCGCTCGGAGTTGGGTGCGCAAACATTCACAATATTTAAGTTATGATCCTCGATGTCTAGCAGGATGTTAACAATGCGACCTTCATTATCGCTTTAAACTTCTTTAACAATAAGATGAAGCCGCGGATGAATTAACACAGAGACGCCTCGCGCGTTATCAGTCCCATGAGCAAAGTAGATATCGCCTTTCCATTGTCTTTTAATTATCATCTCTAGGTCATTTGTCCAATGGGTTTCTTGCAAACAAACAATATCAAATTTCTTACGACTGAAAAATTTAAAGGCGACTTGGCATTTATCGGGAGAGCGCAGTCCTTGCGCGTTTAAGCTGACCAGAATTACAATGAATAGATAAAAGGAGACAAAAATGCATAGTATCCATCGACACTTAACCAAGAGAAAAATACAGCAATATTAAATGGAGGCAGGCTGATCCTTGGTCGACGGTTTCTCTCTTTTCTTAGCAGCAAGCAAATTGGGAACTGGTTTGCACTTTTGCCCGGCGAAGCGGTGTTTTCACATTATCTTCGGAGTCAGTGGAGTGTGGCCGTTTCTGTCCTGGAATAGTACCGTCATAGTCCATATTATCCCGCAAACTATCTTGTGCATTCTCTCGTAAAACTTCCTGAGTGTTCTCCTGTAGATTTTCCTGCATTTTGTCATCTCCATCATTGTCCAGTTCGTTCTGAATTGCAGTTTTCTGAGGGATTGGGGTAGGGTCTGTTTGAACATCACTGTTTACATCCTTTTGAGTACAGTCGAAAGACATATGGCCTTTCGTTTTACAGAGCCTACATTCAATCTCCGGGCATTTTCTCCTTACATATCAACTACTAAGTACTCATCGTTTCTAAGTTTGTGTCTTGTTATGGCTTTTTTCATGGCATGTTCTTTCTTTAAGCTTCTTCTCCTATCTCCAAAAAGTACGTAACATACACTGTGGAAAGCAAGGAAGGCGTTCTTATTTAGAACGCAACATGAATGTGATGTGGCAATGTATCGATAGTGACGACAATTTGATTTTCACGCTCGCTTGACAAAACACAACTCATCTTCTGAATCAGCCAAAGCAATTCAATCATGTAATAAAAAGAACAGTCTACAATACGCGGTATTTCCAGGCGGTTAACCATCCAAGTACTATCCTAGCCCGACAGGTTTTGACTTCGGGGATCGAACGAGTCCCGGTCCTTTCCCTTTGGTATGATCGTAGACAAGACAAGTTCGTAAATCTCTGCCATATTGGCGTTGCCAAAGGAAAAACAGTCAACCTTAAACAACTGTAAATCACGTTCTTTTTTTTGATCGAACGAGTCCATGTTTTTTTTTTCTAAAAAGGCTCAAAAAGAGCTATTTTATTTACAGTTAAATTGGGTTAATAACTTCATAGTCCATGTTTTGTTTTTCTAAAAAGGCTTAAAAAGAACTATTTTATTTACAGTTAAATTGGGTTAATAACTCCATATTGCTTCTCATTAAATTACAATGACATGCCTTAGATTTAACGCTAGGCTTATGTACAGGTTTGACAAAAGTGCACCCGTTGCATTTCAGTAAAACTATAGTTACTTACAAGTTGAATATTAGGCTATTGTCTCAGTTATGGTCAAAGTGTTACCTTTGTTCCAAAAATTCCAATTACTTATACATTGATGCTATGCTATTGTTTACAGTTTTTGCCAGGATATTAACATGATATCGCGATAATCTCAGTAACTGGTCTATTATTTATAATCTCGGCCAGACAAGATCAGTAAAATGCAAAAATTAGTTTTTGGGTCTCTACACGTGCTAATGCCGAATTCAAGGACCACAGTTCCTGGAATTC
>BLFN01000291.1:142262-144077 GCA_014634225.1 Acropora yongei
ACAGAAACATGACGGAGTCATGTTATGCTGTTTCCGTTCTGGAAAGACGACGGAAACTGGACACACGTCCCCATAGATCGCCATTTGCAAACATTTCATGCGAGAAACGTTTCAAGAGTGGTACACTTCTGATGTTGAGAAGAAGTTGGCAGCTGGCTGTCAAACTAAAGATATCAATGTCAACTTAGAGATTTCGTCATGCGAGACAAAACGTCAAGATGGTTGCTCAATTTCTTCATCTACATTAACAACGACCTCTCTATTGTTCTTGATAGCTGGCAAAAATGTGGCATAACGAATGCCCCTGAGAATGTTGTGCCTTCAGTGATTTTTTGTAAACCGAACAATTGCTATACATGCGTCAAGTCTTCTAACTGTTGTGTCCTTAGGCACGAGCCTGGTACGGCAGTCTCGTTGTCTAGACGGAGTTGTGTGAAGTAAATTTACTTTGAGACGTGTAAGTAGTTTTTAAGGATAAGTTGCAGTGCTGAGAACTTCCCAAGTGGTCCCATCTGAGCGTTCACCCTTGAAAGAGAAAAAAAGGGACAGAGAAAAATTCCGATAAGGGTGGAATTCGAACCCACGACGTTTGGATTTTGAATGCCGTTGCTCCACCAGCTGAGCCACAAGGGAATCAAATCGTGTTTTAGAGATAGAGATTACTTCATGCAAAGCACGCGCGTACAGGATTTTCACACAAGTTGGTGAAGTATCTGAAATCGAACGAGTGAGCGCAGCGAACGGGTGAGATTTCTGATACATTACCAACGAGTGTGAAAATCCCGTACAAAGCGCTGTCCATGCTGTAAATTGTTTATTTCATACATACTGAGATTCAGCCATCTTTAAATATATATCCTAGCTCTTGCTAAGTTTGAATTATACGAACAACTCGAGTACACCGAAAATATTATCTTATCAAAGCTGCCAGACAAAGCTACCTGCGCTGACCGCGAAAAAGCCCGCGACAACACAATTCGCTTAAAGCGTGGTTTGTGACTGGACGAAACGATTTTTTTACTTGTGAGAAACCCGTTTCGCCTCTCTGATTGGTCGAAGTAAAATCCGAAACGCTTTTTTACACTGCAAAATTTGATGAGAAAATCTCAGTATATATAAGATAAAGGTTATTTCGTGATATAGAAGAAAGTAATTAACGGTTACGTATTAAACGTTGACCGTGTAGCACTGATACTAGAATGATAAAGTCAAGGGCTAACGCCCAGATGGGATAACTTGGGAATTTCTCAGCACTGCAACTTACGCATAAAAACTACTTAGATCATTGTAGTATTGGTGCTACACGGCCAACGTCTAATACGTAATCCTTAATTTCTGACAGACAGCAGACTAACCCTAACCCGTTATGATTATTGTAAAGAACGTGCTGCGAGAAGTTCCGTACGCTGTTATCGTTACATTATGGCCAACGATTTTAATTGAAACTCATAGTGTGATCAATGAGTACTTTTTTGAGGAATATTTTTGGTGGGAGCTTATTTTTTAATGGGATTTAATTTTGGTAGATCGACGGAGAATCCGCGAAATTCGCGAAAATTAGATCCCACGAACATTTCATGCCACACGGTGTAAGAAACGTATGGTAGCCCACAAGGGACATGCTGCAAATCAAAAAGTTGCTGCAAATAAAATAAAGTTGCTGCAAATTAAAAAGTTGCTGGAAATAAAAAAAGCCTTGCTGCAAATAAAATAAAGTTGCTGCAAATAAAATAAAGTTGCTGCAAATCAAGTAAAGTTGCTACAAAATTAAAATAGTCGCTGCAAATTTTCAAAACGAGTTGCTGCAAATTAAAA
>BLFN01000291.1:228286-230786 GCA_014634225.1 Acropora yongei
CGGACTCTAGTGACGGCGGTTGATCTCTTTTTATTCTCTACTTCGATAGAAGAGAGGGAAAATGGCGGAGAGCGAAGAGGAGTTTCCAGCTGAGCGAGATGTTATGGTTTGTTCTTGAAACAAGGTCCCACTTGATCTTAATTCGTGCTTGAGTCCGCGCTAAATTTTCAACGTCGCATTGTTATAATTATACTTATAATTATTAAAAAAAAAGAAAAGAATTCTTACTTCGTACACAGAGAATGACAACGCACCATTTTTGGTTGAGTTCACCAAAATTTTAGATCAGTTATACCCTTCGATTTTCAGTTTCACGCAAATGCGGAAGATGCGAATGTCTGAACCACAGCAAAGCATTCAGGCTACCTCTTGTTAATCTTTGTTTGGTCCATGATTGACATTTGTAGGATGTCCAACAGGTACAGGTGGATCTAATCAAGTTACTCATTTTTGTGCACTCATTTTTTGACGCATTTTTGTATACAGACGCAGAAGTATTCATATTAGCATTGATTTTATAATGAGATGGAGCTGTGATTTTTTTGCTGTAAATTAGTTAATTTTCTAAATCAGATCTGATGTTTTTCCCATTAAATAAATGAAGAGTTACACTTGTCAATAGTGGACCTGTACTGGTTAGTGCCTCAGACTTCAGATCTGGTGGTTGATAATTTGAGACCTGTCCCTGACATTGCATTGTTTTATTAGACAAGAACCTACACCCCATGTCATTTCTCTCCACCCAGGTGTATACATGGGTTTTGACAACATACTGCTGGGGTTAACTGTGAATTAGATTAGCACTCCATTAACAGGGGAGCAGCAATACTTTCCGGAATTTTAAAGCCATGGAAACCAGCTACAGGACAAGCTCTGGCAGTGTGTGCCTCTGTGACTTGTGTGTATCCTTTACTTGACAATACAATGCAAGACTTGCATAATTGATCCTCACTTTGAAAGCTCTTCCTAATATAAATAAGATATTTGAAAAATTTCGTGTCAAATACACTTTAAACCATATTTTCTTTTTTTTTTTATAAAAACACCAATTTTATTAAAATAAGAAACACTTGCATAATTGATTGATGCTTTCTTCAGTGCCAGTTAACTTTCCATGCAGACCTGTAGTCAGGGTCCAAAATTGCACCTTCCTGATTGCCAGTGCAACTGAAAATTGAGTGCAAGCAACCAGAATTTCACAGCTTGCCACCAGCACGCAACTAAGATTGCCACTGCTATTAATGCTGTTCAGAGAGAGTGGTTGAAAATGAATTTCAAGACATTTCCTCATTAATGAGCAGGTTATTTTTAGTTCTGTCAATATCTTTGAACTGAAATAATTTAAAACAAGTTTCCTGATAACCAACTTCCATCTCCAATCAAAACAAATGACATCTTGCTATTTCTTTTCAGAGTGGAGCAAATTTTTGGCAGCCAAAGTTTGCTAATTGACAACCAAAAACTTCCCTCGGGTCACCAGTTTGGGCCATTTTAAAATGGTTAATATCAGACCCTGGTAGTATATTTAGCTATGGGTAATTCTGTTCCAAGAGCAAATGTTGTTCCTTCCTCCCTTCATTGGGGTGTTCCTTGTTATGTTATGTTGCTTAACATACAATAGATACCCATAGATTAGAAAGTGAAGAAGGAAATGGTTCCAGTCAAAATGGGCATCAATATTTATTGTGAGGATTAAATATGAGACAGAACATCATGCTGAACATCAGTATGATGTTTTGACATAATTTTTGTAAAATTTTTTGACGTGAACATAGTGGCCTTTGTAGGAGAGTGAAGATGTTGCTGACCTTGTACATGCATATCACACTGTTTTTTTTGTTGTAAAATAACCATATTGTTGTAATGCTAACAAGAACAGCAAAGAGATTTGTCTTAAAACAAGGTCAAGGGGAACTGTGCATCTTCTCATAGACCTGGTTACTCATCCAAAACTCTAAAATGGTTTATTAGGCATTCAGTCTTTCATGAGTCTAGCCCACACACTTACATTCTGCACCTTTGTTGTTGTTGTTGTTATCTGAGCACTGGTGGCTCAGTTGTTTGAAATGGGAGGTCATGAGTTTGACTCTGGCCCAACCAACACTCAGGGGCTTACAACAACTGAGGAGAGAGAGTGCTGCCTTTGTAATTACACCTGCAAATGGTTAGACTTCCAAGTCTTCTCGGATAGGGACTACAAAAAAGTAGGTCCTGTCTCACAACCCTTGAGTATTCACATACTCCAGTGGGACGTCAAAGAAGCCATACACTATTTGCAAAGTTTGTAAAGAGTAGGGCATAGAGCTCCTGGTGTTGTGGTCAGGCCTCATTTTATTCATTCCTTGTAGAGCAAGTTGTAGAGCATATTGAAATAATTATGTAAAATAGAAAATGCGCTATATAAATTCATTACCATTAACATTGCCAATTTGGAGCATCTTATTCCAGGCACATGTCTTCCCAGGGGCTATTTACCAAAGACATTCACCATGGCACTATA
>BLFN01000291.1:597423-599923 GCA_014634225.1 Acropora yongei
AGTCGTTCTCCCAATGTATTATATATAATACTGCCACTAACCTGCAATAACTTTCCCTAAGCCAACTTGGAATGTGAATGGCTTCTGTCCTGGATCTTTTGTACTGATTAAAAAAAGGTACAATCATTCAGCAATAGTAACAATAATATGAACATGATTAGTTTTAAACAATGGATGATCTGAGTCATTAATATTATAAGCCAGAAGAGCTTTGGAGCAATTTCAGAATATTCCCCCTCACTTACTTGCATATTGCCTTCTTCTCTGAGAGAAAACGATACACATAATTCATATATTAGTAAGTGAGGGGTTATTCTGAAATCTACACCAAATTTTAATTTTTTAATGTGTTATGACATTGTTATAATTTGGAAACTCACTCATTTCTAAAATACACTCTTAGAAAATTTTTGAAGTTCCTTGTGGTTTAAGAGGAGAGGAAGGAAGGATTTGAAAGCCGGTTAAGTGCAAGAATGGGCTGTAAATTATCTTTCACTAAGATGTAAGATGAACCACATATTGCAGGTGTCATTAAAAAGGAACAACGACAAACTTTAACAGTGGTGGTGAGAACGTTTGACGTGTAAGACTGCCACATGCCCACGTTGGGAAATGAAGTGCAACTCACGATAGAGCGACTAGGTTTTTTTTTTCGAGAAAATGACAAACAAAAACAAAAGGAAAATCATAAGAAAAATGGTGATTGCCTAGGAATGGAAAGTCGAAATCGCGAGTTAGCATTCGCGCTAAGATGAATGTTACATGTAGCAATGCTTCCGTATGATCTCTTGTCAACTATAATTAAATTAATAGTTCACTAAGAACCCTCTTGCAGTAAAAAAACTGAATTAACGAGCTAGAATTAACAAGTGTCATACTAGTATAAATAATAGAACAACGAATAATTACAATAAAAATAATGGAATAATCATTTAATGATGCTAGTTGAAACATCTAAACGTGAAGACGTTCTCCGCTCTCTTCGTCCTACAAGCTATAGTTTTCTTAAAAAGATGATGTTTTCACGAGTTAAGCCTTATACCTACATAGGCTTATATTATTCAGGAGTGGGCTAGGGAACAGATTATGTAAACGATGGCCAGCAGACGGAGTTTATCAAAATAGAAAATAAAACAAAATACCTCCAAAATTTTTTGGGCGGATTTGTATTTAAAGATCCAGTACAGTGTACCGTTATTGTATCTCCTCTCTTTGGAGTATTACCACTTCCAGCTCTAACCAATTCTTTCTTCACTTCAGCCATCTTCCTTCAGTCTTCTTACCCCAGAAGTCTTTGCGATAGTGCAACGAACCACAGGCAAAGCCGAAGATGTTTGACAATGAGCCGCAACATCCAACAGGCTAAGATTGAGGGCACTTTATAACCTTTTTTGTTTTTATTTCTCGCGTAAAGTTAACGAGACGGGCGATGGGAGACTTTGCGAAGCTTATTGAAGTCAGCATACATCAAGCTGATTGCAATCCTGGCCAAATCTAGCCTCCCACGAAGACGTTTTTAGGGGACTCGTATTTAACCTCCTTCCCTGGGCTAGGAGATAACGGCAGCACGGGGTATCCTGTCGAACAAAACTTTACTTCAAGCATCTCTTCTTTGGGTACATCGTCCCCTGGGACGAAATCAAACCCTATCGGGAAGGGTCTTACTCGATGTACAGCGACCTGGAATACTTCCCTTCGGGGCTTTTTCATATTTTCCTTCTTTCAATTCCATTCCTTTGATATAACGGGTGGATTTTGGACAACCAATTTATCTTTTTAAACTTTCCCACAAGCCCAACTCGTCGAGAGAGCCATAAATTGATCATTCTAAAATCTGCGCGTGCTTGTCGCACGCTTTGTCACGTATCCTGTTATGTTTGCATACGAAGGCAAAGATTCAAATGACTTCACACACGTTTTGCAAATTGAACTCAATTGAAAGGTATTAACTCTCCAGCTTATAGCAGACAAGGCAATTATTTGAATTTTTCTTCGGGGATCAATCAAGAAGACCACATGAAATTGTATAAGAAAATTCCAGGTTAGAAAGACCCATTTAATTGGACAGCATGCTCAGAACTTCAGGGGATGCCAGCTTTGAATTAAGCGCCTGCATGTCAGTATTCAAGAAATCACGCATCGATTTTTCAAGTACGAATAAGAGGCAAATGAGAGAGCTTCTAGGTGAGATTAGAAGCGAAGTTACTTTCAATTACAACCACGAACTTGCTAATATATTCAACGATAGTGCGACCAGTGATGTGCCGCCAGTTCGCGAGCTCTTCTGCTGGTACGTTGGGTGCTATCAATACACTGGTCATCCAGCCAATACCGGAGAGGACTATAGCAGGCGTTTGTCTCAAACTAAACCAAGAGCACCTTACCATGGGAACGATCACTTTAGACCTGAGAAACCATCACTCACGGAGGATAGCAATACACCTTATCCGATTCCCGAGAAAGGGCCAAGGCAAGTCTCCCCCGAATTTGATTAGAAAGA
>BLFN01000295.1:24326-26826 GCA_014634225.1 Acropora yongei
TCACCAACTTATTCAAGTTGAATTCAAATACAGCCTTTAAGAACTAGGGATAAGAAAATGTTGAATAACCTAAAACCATCCTTTTTTTGCCACAAATAGGTACATTTGACTACAAACAGTACACTCCAAAGCACCATTCTTTGATTGAAGAAAAAAAAAAGTCATTCAACCTTCTCTTATATAATAGTGTGCCTTTTTTAGTGCCTCGCCACATCATCTAGAGAAATAGCAACAGCAAATAGGAATGCTAGCCAATTCTTGGATTGTTCGACCGACCAGCTGAAGCCCTGGCCTTTGCTATTCGTTCCTCAAAGGCAACACCATAGCGAAGAGAAAATGATGCTCCCTCTTTCATCCAAAAATACCATGGCAAAAATCCTGAATATTTTTTTGCAAGCCAGTAATGGATCACTATAACATTAACCAGTTTCAGTTTCTCTAGGGTATATAATTTGTTTCGGTTCATATTTTTCCGAAACTATTGTTACTTCTGTAAGTTTAATGTTTCACAAATAAATTGCCTCTCCCAAAGGTGTTTCACAACACGTCTGGCCTGGAGATGGCAATCAAACAATGTTTTCTTCCCTCAGTCGCCTGGGAGGCAAACAGTAAGAAGATTCTTGATTGACTGGTACTTATAACTACATTACATACTTTCAGCATATTGGCTGGGTAAGCAGTACCATTCATTAATGACTGATAGCATAGCAGGGTACCACCAGTGGGTCCTTTAATAAAGCAAGTTCCTGTCTACTTTGGTGGTAGTGTCAGTCTCTGGTTGACTTCAGCGAGCTGCTACTGTAAGTTTTCAATAGATCTTCATCTGTTGCTCACTAATATGCCACCATCTGTTATGCTGCCAGACAATTTAGGCTGCCATCTCCTTTGCATCCAACTGCATTTATGCCAACCTGGCAGTCCTATCTCCTCTGTTAAACACTGGATTTCCTCAAATTGAACCCTCTACTCAGTTTTTTCTCTTTATTTGTTGGTTTTTCAACTCAACCTGGAGGCAGAATACTTTGTAACTTGGCTCAGAACTGGTAGAGGCAACTGGTCTCACTGGGGTTGACGCTTACCTCTCTGTGGCAGCAGTGGCTGGCCATTTGCCCTCCTCTTGCCAATTTGTTCGCATTTTCTTGGGTTTCTCACAACCCAACCATTTTCCCTTCCATCTCCAAAGAATAACAGCACATATGACAAGACAATAGCTTCTTCGCACACAGTACACTTAGCAGTTATAACATAACTCATTGATGATTTAGATTTGCAATATTTCTTTTAGATGACTAATATTATTGCTATATATTATGCCTGCTATTCAATATGCTTCTATAAACTAAAAAGTAATTATTAGTTTATAGCAGCATAATGATAATAATTGTTATCCTAAACATGGTTCGTACTCTTGTGAACACTTCAAATTCCATGACTTTCCATGACTTTTCCATGCTCTTCTTGAGCATTCCATGGCCTTAAGTTTAGCTGTCACATAGGAAAATTTTCAGAATTATCCTTACTTTTTATAGGATTACTCAGATAGGATTACTCAGATCAAATTTGAATAAATTTTGTCCACCAAACTTCGGATTGTTTGATAGGAACTCGTCTTTAGTTCATTATTTTTATCATTGCTCTGACACTGTCATGATTAATTTAAGATTTGTAATTTTAATTTTCCTTGACCTTCCAATTAGACTAACCATAAAATTCTATGACCTTCCAGGTCTGGAAAATGAAATTCTTAAATTCAATGACTTTGCAAGTTTTCCATGACCAGCACAAACCCTGATAAAGGCTGGATCAAATATAAATTAAATTAGCTACCCTTCATACCAGCTGGTTTAAACCACATGTTTTGTGAATAATTGTCTCTGGTTAAGTAAGATATGCAGTATGTTTGGCTGTGATAAACTAATTACCATGAAAAGCAGATCAGACATTGCATAAATATTACCTACTGTATTCTATCGGTCTAAACCAGAATATTTGTGATTGGCTGCTATTTGGCACTGTACTAAACTATGGCATATGTGACAGTCAATTAGATCTCAGATAGTTCTTTATTAAAGGATCCAAAATGATCCATTTTAGCACTTGTTATCATTCATTTAATGCACTTATGGGCCGATGAAGCTTTCTAAAGTCTATTTCTATTCCATACTGGCATGTGCCGAGTTGCAGTACATGGATGAGTTAATGTGGTTCACACACATTGCAGAGAAAACATTACAGAGTAGTTTCCAATGCATCATAAAAATCAATGAGCAAAAAAGAATCTCTCAGAATGATAAATTTGCAAATGAGTCTGAATTAGCCAATTTCAGGGAAAATCAGAAAGAGTGCAATATGTATATTACAGTACATGTTAACTGGGTTTACATATTACGGGGTTGAGAGACAGAAAACAAGATAGTAGCTTTACACTTTGACTTGACAAAAAGAATTGCTTAAACTGCCAGGGTATTAAGCAAGCTTTGAAGAAAGTACAAAGTCAACA
>BLFN01000295.1:34654-37154 GCA_014634225.1 Acropora yongei
TAAATGACGTGGAATCGTTTTCTAATAAAGATGAATAGCTGCAAGATGTCATTTTACGGAGACTGAGAAGATTTTGTGATCTAAAATGAAACCAATCGATCTTGCGCAGCTTCAACATTATTGCCAGGCACGTGCTGATTAGTTCCCACGAAATTATGCCAATTGTTATTTTAACCGAATGTCACGTAGTCACGCTGTCTTCTCGATTTCGTGCACATTGTCAAAATAAGGCAAAAGAGCCAAGCTAGCGCAAATTCTTAGTTGGATCACGAATGAACGAAAGGTATACAGCATTGGTGGGTACATTTCCTAAACGTAATTATCCTCAAACTAAAAAAGTTTTTGTGAAGCCGCGAACGCAAGCAGTCTAGGTTGATGACAACCAAACATTGGGTAGGGCGCGAACCCAATAATTATTACAGCTTACTGTACTTTGCGAAACGAAACCATTGCGAAACGAAACCAAACGAAACCATTGCTTTGCTATTACTATTAACAATAAAAATTAAAGGTATATAACTTTCTTCCGTTTGGAAAAAAACGTCATGCTTAAGGTTGCATTTGTCAAGGTTCTGATCCCTTTTGCTAATGCTTCAAAAAAAGTGTCTTAAAGGACTGATAACAAAGATTATCATTTATTTTAGGTAGTCTGTAGTGAAAAATCCACTATTCATTCAGAAGAAAAGGTCAGATCCACACACACTTCTAAACCTTCGCACGATGTGTTAAATGAAAAATGTACTAGCAGTAAGTAAACATTGGAATTTCCAAGACCGTGTGGGACTGAAACTTACATCGTGTAGGAGCTTTGGGAAACTAAGACTAGTTGGCAAAAAGCTCTTTTGGGACCCGTGGGAAACATGGAAAAATGGTTACCGTTCATCTCACCGCCAACTTTTGCAATTTTTAGGAAAACAAAAAACAGCAAAACTTATAAATGTGATTTTTGAAAATAGTTCACCACATAGACATTTTTGGGGAAAAAACCGAAATACGAAATTTCGATTCTGTCGTCGGATTCTCGATATTTCTGGGCAGTGGCTCTTAAATAGCCTAAAGCAAGATCCAGAGAGATACAGACTTTATTTAGAGAAAGACAAAGAACAAAAAAAAAAAGGTGGAAAGAAAGACTAAAGTATTATTAAAGTCCATCTGAGCCAGCAAAGAGCTGAGAGTGTAGGAAAAGGGTTCGCTTACACAGACTGCAAAAGAAGAAGTCTCATTCAGTACTTAACACACCCAGTGGCAGTTCTGATGAAGGAAAAACTTATAAGACTCCTGTGAGGAAGGTGAAACAAGCCCTGCCACACAGTCCGAAAAGAAGAGCTGTGATATCCAAACTCGCAAAGTCTGCAGATGGCATTTCACCAAACCGCATAAATGCTCATAAAACCGGAAATAAGCAACTTCCCGAGTCAACTATTAAATGTGTTCAGGATTTTTTTCTCATTGACTCAATTTCACGCCAAGCATCTGACCAGAAAGATTATGTTTCAGTGAGGTCAGAAGGGAAGAAAATGAAGCTACAGAAACGTCACATCATGTGGTCCCTCAAAGAGGTGTATAAGTTATTTCGGAAAGAGCACCCTAATATTAAGATAAGTCTCAGTAAGTTCTGTTCCCTGAGGCCTGTCCATGTATTGCTCTCCTCTGCTATGCCCAGAGGCAAGTGCCTTTGCCAATATCATGAGAACATCAGGATGCTGCATGAATGTATTGCCAAGGAAATTACAACCCTCCCTCCATACTCAGATGCATAGATAATAATTTATAACTTTGTGTGTGACAGCACAAATGAATTCTGCATGACAGTTCATTTTAGTTTACCAAGATCCTTAATTTTGTAAAGTAATCAGCATTCAGTTGTCTCTTATCTTAAATTTAAAGAATCATAATCATTTTTTTTACCTTTTAAATTTTTCCATCAGTGAAGTGTAAACACCCAGTCTTGTTGTAGTGTAAGTTGCCTGCCTTAAGAGACCAGCTGATAATCTGAACAGATGAAGACAGAACTGATTTCAGTGAATGATTGCTCAACCAAGTAATCATAATAATAATTATTAGACTTTTAGAAATAATTCACAGGAACATTCTTTTTACAAGTCACATAAAGTAAGTACGTAAGTAACTAAGTAATTTTATTTCACCAAATATCACATATGAGCGACAGCTGTTTAAATGCAAATGTGACATAAAAAAATTATTACAGCATGATAATTTATGTAATCTTACAAGTAAAAAGAATGAATAAGAAATAAAAAAAAAATAGACAAACTAAAGTAAGTAATAACATAATCAATAAAAGACGATATAGGTAGGTAAACTATCTATTTATAAAACATTGGTAGGTATAAGCTAAAACTATCTATTAACAAAACATGGAAACTACTAACCCATTGTAAACCCCAAAAAATCCTTCTTGTCGTAAGATGGAAGTAATTGCATGAAAAGTACTTTTGTGTGTCTTTGTAGCACCTCCAACACCTGCACAGAAAAACAA
>BLFN01000295.1:63365-65865 GCA_014634225.1 Acropora yongei
TCGCTTAAAAACCGTTACCATAAGATTGTTAACTCGGGTGAGCGCAGAGCGGCTCGAGCTCGTGTGTTAAAAGCGTCAGAGTTTCAGTTTTTCCAAACGGTTTACGTACTCCTCAACCCATGCACCTGTTAGGTAGCGGTCACCTGAGGGTACTTGTTAAGTGTCATTATTGAAATCCATTTATGTGAAGAGTGATCAGACATAAACTTGAACAAAAAGCGTTATTACTGCTACTATTATTATTTTTAGAGCATCGAAAAATGAAGTAATTGTATTATTTAGAGTCTTTTATTTCGCTTTCTTTAGTAACTTATATTGAAAGTAAGTGTATAGCAAAATAGTGATCTTATATAGCAATTAATTTTGTTGGAAAGTAAGAGTCCCTCAGGTTCCTTTTAAATTTCAATGGTTACAGATTATACCACTGTTAGTGGTCTTTCGGTTGTTTTCGGAGTTCGGTTGAATTTTAGTGCAAAGAATTCTGAACTCTGAAGGTCCAAACATACCACCGCTTTGCATTGATGATGAAACTGAACAAGACTTCACCCTAGGCCCTGACCAATCAGATTTTGAAATTGAGATCGGCAGTCAGCGGGCGGAGATGCAAAGCGAACTCAATCCTTACAGGTAGGTAATGTGGTTGTATTTAGAAAATCAACCATGGTGACCGGATTAATTTTAATTTTAAAGTGTTCCTATAGCCAGGTCATATCACCTGTTTTCAAATTTTACTTACTGAGATAGAGTTCTAGCTCAGCTCTATCTGCAAACCACAGCACTTGACTTGGTAACGAAGAGCACGAGATCCTACCGATTCCGGCAGTAAATTCAGATCAAACAACTACGAAGATCTCGGTAAGGGATATAACTTATCAACCTGATAACTAGTACTAGATCCTTCAAATTCACAGACCAAGTTGGACAGCGATCATTTTTTCCCAGACGGTTACTGAACAAAAAGAAAAGCTTCCTCACCTCGCAGCTTCGTTCCCATTCAGTGAGAGCCACTCGTTAGGCGAATAAAAACAAAGTAGTTATCCTTTTCAGTTTCTTGTTTTTGGATTCAGCGACAAAGGAAGAGTTCAACTGTCTCTTGGAAATAACACCCCTGAATTCTTTTCACCAATAAGCGTACAGAATCTCGGATTCTGTATCAAGTTTTGAAAGTCAAATTCTCCAGTGCCTGTTAAAGTGTAACTGTCTTGAAAAGGGAATTGACACTGTCTATCGATGCTGGTTACAGCTGCATTTATACCTTATTGTAGGAAAAGGTTAGCGCTGTGTATAAGGAATGCTTGATGCTTCGGAAAGACTATACTGATTTGTTCTGTCAGTTTATAACGACTCTGCATGGTTAGTCTATGCTCCCAATAGAGTTTAGTCGAGTGGAAGAACTTAATGTGGCTCAAACTGTTCCGCCTTTAAACAACTTTCTTTCAATAGGGCATCAATGTTATCTTGAGCTATAGAGGAAATGTATTTAATGCACATCGATTGCATTAACGCCATTGGTCAAGCTTATGCAAAGAGCCTTTAAAAGAAAGTTAAGTTAAGTTTTTGCTAGTATTTATAACTATCTAAAGTTATTTCATGTTGTCAGTTACCCTTCAACTTTTCAGGATAACTTATAATGTATATCATTGTAATTTAATTTAATTTAATTTAATCGAAATAAGGGATGAATAAAGTTATTCTTGTTGTTCTTGTTCTTGCAGTATATTCGATTTCTTGCTTATGGGGTAAGTGCTGTAATTACCGCATGACCTTATTATCAAAGGCGTGGTTTGTCTTAGAGGATCTTCCTTCACATTAATGCAGAATATACAAAAAACTGCTGTATGAAGACCATTGGCGTTAGAAAATACATATCCCAGTTGATCAATTGGATAAGCCTCACGTAAATATCTTCCACAACAATAGCTGCTTGACAGATTACTTTGAAAGCAATTTGCAGTCGGCGGAGAAGTTGGTCTAATTGATATTTTGTTTGTGAGTCCCAACGCTCTCTACTTTACATAAATTTTTAAAGACAGGCTGTTAAAACAACAGTTTTTGCTGGTTATGTCTTCAGTTAAAAAATCTGTGCAGCTGGATAAGCAGCGTGACGGAGGTAAGGAGGAAGCTAAGGACCCGGGTAGCTCGCACAAGGTATCTTTGCAAGCTAGTAAGCACTAATAGTTTTCTGGAGCCTTTTAGGTTAAAGTAATTGAGCGAATTTTGTGAATTCTTCAAATTATTCTCCTTTTCCCTTCGTTAATATCACTAACAATGATAACAGTGTTTGTTAACAACAAATTTACAGTAGTATTCATTTTTTGCATCGCTCAACAAATGTTGCGCGCATCTTCGTGTCATTGGGGCTGGTGAGCTTTGGCAGTGGAATCTTGCGGCAATAGCAAATTAAGTTCCGGTTAACGTGGTACCATAATATCTGTTGTTCATTATTAGGGATGTTTTGTGTTATTGTGGCGCACCTGGTTTCATCACAGGTCCATGCACC
>BLFN01000295.1:130520-133020 GCA_014634225.1 Acropora yongei
TTCAAAGCTATGTGAAATCCTCCCATGCGTATCACGGTGTTCTTAAATTCTTCTGGAAATTTCAGCTGAATCAAGTCGAATGTAATGACAGAGTCATCTTGCTGTAATCTCCTTGCCACCTCTTGGGAAACCTTCATCAGCGTGAAGATAGTGCTGAATTCGCTTGCGGATCCGTGTATCATCGGGCAATAACCAATAACGGTGCTGACTGGTATCTCGGAGAAAAAACGAGAATGAAACCCACTCCAGCCTGCAATGCTCTGCTCAGGTAATGGCACACTAGTGCTGTCTTGAAAAATCGAGGTGGGTTGAAGACGAAGCAACATCCAAGCAAGATCTTGGGTGTAAGCAGATAAAAACTGATTATTGCATTGGAACCATTCCATTTTGATTTGACCCAGAAAACTTGTAGGAGGTGCTCGTCTACCGCATAAGCTAACTTCTTCGATGGCCAGGGTGTTTCTTGCTGAATCCAATGACCTTCTTCTCTGAGAGTGACTTGCGTGTATCTGACGGGGAGGCATTGGGCCATACTGCTTGCGCTGATAGACAACGAGTGTTGTAGCATGCGTGGTATTTTTCCCGTTGATAGTTTCTTCATTGATATCGTTGTTGTCGGCTGCCATTTGAACAAAAACACCAGGATGTATGTTTGATGGTATGATGACACCTGTCTCATCTGACTTTGCAAGTATCTCATTTGCGAGAGATGTGTCGACTAACTCAACCTCTTCGTAGGAACAACAGTGGCCCATTCTGTTGAGGATGGTTATCAGCTGCTTTGAGCCAGTTAGATGCCTCACTGAAATTCCCAGACTGACATGCTTTGGGAGCTTAACTCTAGCGTGCGATACGCAATGGACAAGGTCTTGGCCAGTCATAATGATCTTTCTCTCGTCAGCAATATTTGAACAAGGTTCGCACATTTCTCTAAAGCCCTCTTTTCCACCTTCATATTCCTCCCCCGTTACGACCCATCGCAGGAACCAGTATAGGCTTCTTGGGAGAAGTGCTCTTGAATTGGACAGGCTTAAATCATCCACATTAAGAGGCTGGAGGTTTATGCCTTTACACTGACTGATGTCACCTCTGATTATTGTCGCAACAGTGTAGACCATCTTGGCGTCATCATTTTGATGTGAAGTAAGTGTAGCTCTAGTATGTTGCCTTCCTTTTGCTTGGTCAGGGGCTGGTAAGCTGCATGCTGGCAGCATTAATGACATCGAGTAATGATACTGAGCTTGAAAACACGAGCTCTGGCTTTGTGCTTTTTGGCTGGTGGAAAACTAAACCTTCCTTGAAATGGGACACCAATCTTGACTTTAGCTTCTGTCTCGTATAACTTTCACAGTCGACACCTTTACTTTGCAATGACCCTTTAAAGATGTTAAGGAGGCTGTTCATATCGTAAGCATTCCCAGCTTCGATTTTAGGTGTAATGATGGATATTAAATCATTAAAAGCTTCGTCATGCTTAGTTTCTTCCTTATCGCGGGGAACTTGAAACCTCAAATTCGACTTGCTTGTGTATGAGCCATAACAGGATTTATGGTACTTAGCCTCGGCTGCTATCAAATCCTTGACACTTCTCAGAGTGTGAAGCATTTCCTCGTCGTTCTTTGCTTCTGCCGCCTTCTTTATGCTGTCGCAAGCCTCAGATGTTGCAATGTTAATAAGTTTCTTGTCCTTCTTATGCGTTTTGTTCTTGCAAAAAAAACATTTCGACCAATCGAATGATATGCGCTGCACACGTTTGGCTGTACTCTCTGACATTTTCGCTTGCTCACAATTTTGGTCAACCACGTACCGAAGATTTTGTCGACTTGTGTAAGTCTCATAGCAACACGAGTGCCATACGATTTGTCGGTCTGTTAAGGTGGGCGAATCGTGCTCTAGGCGATCAAACACGTCATCTCGGCGGAGCTCCATTGCACTCAGGAAATTCTGTATTGAAGATACTTGGGCTTTTCTAACGGGTTTATCATCTGATTCTTGGCAAATGATACAAAGATCAAAATATGAACTTTTTTTTCTCTTTGCCGGCTTGAGCAAAATATCACACGTACCTTCGTGATCGTCCATCCCATAGGTTTTTTGAGACTGCAAATATAAATCGAAAAATATTTTATATTGCCATGATCCTGTTACAGCCAAAACCTGCCCATTCACCGTATCAGCCTTGTTGTAAACTTTGAAATTAACCTTGATATTCGACGGTCTCATCTTTGTTACTGCTGATGGTATCTACGTATGTCTAAACACAATATTGGAACGTGTTGCGTAAGTGGAGGTAACCACCGTATTTATTACACAAAGTACTGCTCTCGTATGAACACTCCAAAAAAAGAGCGCCGCGCTCACTTGAAATTAAACACGTGGAATCGAAAGTGGTGCTCTGAAGCGACTTACCTTCCTTTGCATGCACTTGGTCCTCCAATATGCAAAAAAGAGAGTGGCATTCCGCCCCCGAATAAACGACGTCTTGCTTAAACGTTAAAAT
>BLFN01000295.1:184421-189421 GCA_014634225.1 Acropora yongei
TCTTAACGATGACAAAGAGAGCTGCGATGGTACGTATGATGACACTAAACACTATAACCACCAGTTGGTAATTGTTAATAATTCTTTAGTCGTTCATTACCACTCGGTGCTCAGCATTTTATGGCCAATGGTCCTGTTCGTCTAATGCCCATCAACAGGTCCTGTATTTTAATAAAGTTTGGATCCTCTATTCGGAGATCAGAAAGATTCGCATTGTGATTCGATTCGAGAGACACTCTGTTAATAGTTTACCAAGACTCTTAAATTACTTCAAATGCAACACACCGGCACTGTGGCACTGTAATTTCTTGTATTTCGCCTTTGATCTTGCGCGGCTTGTGAAACAGCGATATGGAACCGAGTTACGTAGTAGGACGTTGGCCTCTGTGAAACCTGAGATCTCTCAAGCTCTCGAGTCGTTACTTGACGAACTCCACACCAGTGATGAATCCAAGGTCTTACGCTCCCCCGACTGATCATCGTTCATTTGTTTCCGCTCGTCGTGCGCTACCACTCAAGCCTCGAGCTATCAAGTCCTGTCCTCTTTGCCAGCAGGCTGGTCGCCCAAATTTCCGGTCTCATTTCCTCAGCAATTGCAAGTTTTTGCCCGAACCCGTCCAAGGCTCGCCAAGTGGCTGGCATTGAATTAGATGAGAGCAGTTATGATTACCAGCACAGCCTTGATCAGCCTGGCCCTTCAGATTTTCAAGAATTCTCAAATATGCTGCATTGTCCTTCCGGAGTTGTACCTACTATGGAACCTCCTGTTACTCGCCGCGTAAACGTCTCACAGTCTCCATTCCTTCACGCTTTTTACAGTTATCACCCTTTACGTCTAACAATCGACACTAACGCAGAAACTAATATGATGACAGCCTCCCTAGATCGGCACATTGGCGCTAAGGTGACTAAAAGCTCCCAGACCGCTTTGCAGGCCGACGGTCGTACCCCGTTAGCTATTGTTGGTGAGACTCACCTTCCTCTGATTCGTCATGGTAGACCACTTACTCTGGAAGCGCTCGTTGTCGAGGATCTTGATGTTGACATACTGGCCGGAACGCCCTTCATGACCTCCAACGACATCGCAATCCGTCCCGCTAAACGTGAGATTATTATCGCTGGGTGTGACGTGGCGTCTTATGGCTGTTCTCAAAGTCCTCAGACCCACTACGCTGTTAAAGCTTGCCACCTCCTTCGCGCCCCAAACAGTAACACCACCATCTGGCCGGGTGAATTCCTTGAAATCGACGCCCCCTCAGAGCTGCTTAAAGATGCTACACTTGCCATAGAGCCGCGCATGGATTCGGTCTCTTCTAGTCACCTCAAACCTACTCACACCTTGCCTCCTCCTGATATTGTGCAATCCATTGGCGGTAAGTTAAGACTTCTCAACAATACCGAAGAGTCCTTACTTGTCCGTAAGCACGACCATTTATGCCAAGCACGTCTAACTGTTCTGGAACCTCCCACAGAGTCCTCCTCAACTCAAGCCGCCGAGCCGTCTCCAAAGTTTACTGTTCCTCCCTCTTCCCCTATTGAGTCCGTACATGTAGACCCTGATGGTTTGTTATCCTCCTCTGAGAAAGCCGCGTTCGTCTCGCTCCTGAGGGAGTTCCAATTGGTCTTCGATTCCCGCATCCCTGGTTATAATGGAGCTGCCGGTCCGATTGAAGGAGTTGTGAATATGGGACCTGTCGAGCCTCCCCAGCGCAAAGGGCGTGTCCCTCAGTACTCTCGTGACCAACTCGACCCGCTTCAAACCAAATTTGACGAACTTGAGTCTCAAGGTGTATTCCGTCGACCAGAAGATTTGGAGGTTGTGGTGGAATATCTGAATCCCTCCTTCCTAGTGAAGAAGAGGAACGTCGGCTTCCGCTTGGTCACAGTCTTTACTGACGTGGGCCGCTATAGTAAACCTCAGCCCTCACTAATGCCAGACGTGGACTCCACCCTTCTCAAGATTGCTTGCTGGAAGTACATCATAGTCTCTGATTTGTCCCAGACGTTCTACCAAATCCCCCATGCAAAGAACTCCATGAAGTATTGTGGCGTGTTTACTCCCGTCAAAGGTGTTCGTGTCTACACGCGCTGCGCCATGGGAATCCCCGGTTCTGAGACAGCTCTCGAGGAGCTAATGTGCCGCGTCCTGGGCGATCTCCTTCAGGAGAGATGTGTCGCTAAGATCGCTGAAGACTTGTATTGCGGTGATAATTCTCACCAAGAGCTCCTTACAAACTGGCGAAAGGTCGTCACGGCTCTTGATCGCTGCGACCTTCGCCTCTCACCTGCGAAAACCATAATCTGCCCAGCCTCGACCACCATTCTCGGTTGGATATGGTCCCAAGACTCGATTCGCGCTTCTCCCCATCGTGTAGCTGCTCTGGCGTCTTGCGAGCCCCCCAAGAACGTCCGCGGTCTCCGTGCCTTTGCTGGGTCGGTAACCAGCCCGCTAGTGAGAGATCCAAAGCTCCTGGATGCTGTCCTCGCCCTTCCATGCCCGTTCAGGTCGGCGATTTAGTTTACATTACCTCTGATGGTTCCAAAACGCATGTTCGCAGTCGGTATCTTGTGGTCTCCGTAGATGGCCTGTGGTGCAACGTACGTAAGTTCACCGGTTCAGAGCTGCGTTCTACATCCTATCGCGTCAAACTGTCTCAATGTTATCGCGTTCCTGACCTAGTAGAGACGACTTCTAACCTTTCTCGCCGTTACAGCTCCAACTCGTACCTTGAAGATATTGACGAGGAGCCTGGGTACGTTGTCGAGGAGCCTGCTCACGTTCCTACGCCTCAGAGCACTCCGAATCCTGCTCCTGCTTTAGTTCCTAGCGAGCTCGCTATTCCTCCAGATCCTCAGTCTGACATTACTCCTGTGCCCGAGTCTTCTCCTCTCCCGGGTGGAAGCGTGTGTGACATCACTGATGCTCCTATCTCGGAGTCTGCTTTCTCACCTGGCCCACGCCGGTCTGGCCGTCCTACCCGTCGTCCCAGCTACCTCAAGGACTATGTCACTTAGCTGCCCCTACGAACTCCGTGCTTGACTCCCCACTAATACCTGACTATGACGTAGTATTTAATTTACGCAGTGACCTCTAGCTATATCTTTGGAACTGCCCTTTTATTACCAATCCACAGCCGAACTATGCTTTGTCCTTAGGGCTCATCTACTTAGGCAAGGGGAAGAAAGAAGAAGTCACGCCATATTTCATATTGTTGTTTAGTCACGTAGCGTAACACATTGTGCACGCTGTCGTTTCTCTTTCCTTGCACGCTGTTGTTTAGTGATTGTCACACGTTTCGCGCATAATTAGCTTGCTACCTATATTACCGGCTTTTATGTTGCAGTTACCCTACATTTTTTTTTTAAAGAATAGTGTCGGAGTATTGCTATTTTTCTGACGATTAGAGGCTGAAATATTCTTATGACTGTTATTATATTATGGAGAAGAGTACTCCTTGCTCTAATACCGATTTACCTTTCACGTTCTTAGATATCGATGAGTGCAATTCGACCAAACTTCTTACTCCATGCGATCAGATCTGTGAGAATATTCCTGGAAGTTACAACTGCTCCTGTCAGAAAGGATTTAACCTTGTTAATGGTTCTCGTTGTGAAGATATTGTAACGATTTTGCTGATGTTTCTCCAGATGATATCAACTGGGGCTTGAATATCAAAAACTTGGTGGAATGTTGCAATAAAAAATAATTGGCAACTGGGTCAAGGATCAACTGGGTGGATTGATTTTCAGTTGTTCCTTGACCCGCTACGAAGTAACTTTTATTGCGTTAGGGTTTTTATGTTGCAGTTACCCTACATTTTTTTTTTTCAAGAATAGTGTCGGAGTATTGTTATGTTTCTTCGGATTAGAGGCCCAAATATTCTTATGACTATTATTATATCATAGAGAAGAGTACTCTTTACTCTTACACAAATTTATCTTTCACGTTCTCAGATATCGATGAGTGCAATTCGACCAAACCTCTTACTCCATGCGATCAGATCTGTGAGAATATTCCTGGAAGTTACAACTGCTCCTGTGAGGATGGATTCACCCTTGTTGATGGTTCTCATTGTGAAGGTATTGTAACGATTTTGGTCACACTTTTGCGGATGCTATCAACTAGTGCTTGAATATCAAAAAAATGATGGATGACGTTGAAAGTACTCTAGCTTGTGTGAAATAATGTCATGAAAGTAATTGTCCATCCGTCAAAATTAGTCCTTGCTGTTTCCATATCAGGCGGCGCTTTTCATTTAGTCGTTCTTGTCCCAATTTACCTTTCACGTTCTCACATATCGATGAGTGCAATTCGACCAAACCTCTTACTTCATGCGATCAGATCTGTGAGAATATTCCTGGAAGTTACAACTGCTCCTGTCAGAAAGGATTTAACCTTGTAAATGGTTCTCGTTGTGAAGGTATTGTAACGATTTTGCTGATGTTTCTGCAGACGATATTAACTGGGGCTTGAAGATCAACAATATGGTGGAATGTTGCATTAGAAAATAATTGGCAACTGGGTCAAGGAACAATTGGGTAGATTTTCACTTGTTCCTTGACCCGCTACGAAGTAACTTTTATTGCGTTAGGGCTTTATGTTGCAGTTACCCTACACTTTCTTTTTCAAGAATAGTGTCGGAGTATTGTTATTTTTCTGACGATTAGAGGCTGAAATATTCTTATGACTGTTATTATATTATAGAGAAGAGTACTCCTTGCTCTTATACCAATTTACCTTTCACGTTCTCAGATATCGATGAGTGCAATTCGACCAAACCTCTTACTCCATGCGATCAGATCTGTGAGAATATTCCTGGAAGTTACAACTGCTCCTGTGAGGATGGATTCACCCTTGTTAATGGTTCTCGTTGTGAAGGTATTGTAACGATTTTGGTCACACCTTTGCGGATGCTTTGAACTAGAGCTTGAATATGAAAAAAATGATGGATGACGTTGAAAGTACTCTAGCTTGTGTGAAATAATGTCATGAAAGTAAT
>BLFN01000295.1:233237-235737 GCA_014634225.1 Acropora yongei
TATAAGCCGAGAAATTTCGGAGATTTGATTGGTTTAGAGCATCACTATTTCCACGTAATAGTGGTATAACAACAAAAATCGATGGTATAACAAGGTCGCCTTGTTATACCACCGCTGCAGTGACCGCGAAAGCCTTGATTTATAAACTTTCATTGAACTGTTTCATGTTGTTTGCCTTGAATATGGTTTGTACTGGTTTCGCCAAAAACTGTCAATCATTTCTTCCATTGACGTAAAAAGATTGTTACGAATGTAGACGCCTGTGTTTGTTTTTTTCAACCGTAAAAAGAAAAGTCTCTTCTGCGTTACCGAAAATTTCTCGGCTTCTGTTATAAACAAATAATAGCATGACCTGCACGTAGTATTTGGCAATAATACCGGTATTCCAATTTTTCCTTTCTTTTAATACTGTAAAATTAATGTTTGTGAGAGTTTAAATTTAAATTGAATTGAATTGAATTGAATTGAAGATTGTGTGTACGTAAATGCGGGTGGTTTTCAGTGGATGTTCATTTCATCCATTTTTTGCTGAATTTCTTCAACAGTTTAAATGGGATTTCCATACCGACAGGAACTTTAAAGAAAAGCTTGCGTTTGTTGCATCAAATTTCTGCTCTGTGAACAGTATGGAATGTGCCATCGCAGAGGTGTCGCGTAAACGGTGAATGTTGATTTTATTTTTAGCAATTTTTTTTTTCATTTCAAAGACGAAATTCATACAAATATTAAAAAATATACTTTTAGCAGGAAGCGAATTTTCTTTTGCATTTTTTGTGCACCTAATTGAAGTCGTTCTGGCCTTTTTCGGTGGCTAAATTTCAGGCAACGACGCCACTTATACACACCTTATTGAACAACAGAAGCGTCCTTTGTTTTCTGATTAGAGTTGGCAATTAAATGAAAGTTAGAGTGTATCTTACTCGGAAATGTTTATCTTTTTTTTCACTGGTTTGGTGAGTTTAATGACCCGATTAAGATCTGAATATTTCACGCGTAAAATAAGCAAATTTCGGCCTGAAATCGAACTTTTTGGGGCGAAAGCACATGTATTTTACCCCAAAAACGCACCTTTAAAGTTTCTTAACGATTTGTAATTCTCGTGCTCCTATTACACATATGTAACTAACAAAAAGCAAAGCAAAAATTTTCGTTTCAAGAACAGGCTGTATTTTTAAAGTCTGGCCAATTGCTCGAGGAATGGTTGGCGTTAACCAACGTAAACTACCATAGAAACCTATTGTTCTCCATACTTCTTAACCAAAGGTTGGCGCCAATCATGCTTCTAACAACCGGCGCCTGGTCGCTGTCTTTTAAGAGATGATGATGATGGTAAATGATGGTAAACAAAAGAGGCAGTTCCTATGACAACTGCGTTTCCCTTTATGAACGTGTTTTTGTTATTTTACGTTTCAGCCGCGCCCACCCTAACCAGCTTTACACAGCTGAACAAGTTCACCTGCTGCCCGGTTACTCTAGCAACGCCTCAGCCAGACGTCTTCAAATCGCTGTCTATGTGCAGCAGCCGCAGGGAATGTCCTTGACAAATGTCTCAGTCTTGCCTAGCAACACATTGCTCACTATCATCTCACAGCACAAATCAGAACTAGGTGCCTCTATTGGAGCGACAATTCTTGATGCAGAGGTTCTGTTCAAAGTAACCACGTCACCACCCACCGGCACACCTACCACTCGCCAAAGCGGGAACAGCGGGAACTTGGGCTGGATAGTGATTGGTTCCTGCGTAGGGGCAGTTGTCATATTAGTCATTATCATTTTGATTATTTGGTAAGTGATGTTTTCCTAGCTTTAATCTACAACCGATTGACGATTGACGATAGAGCGATTTAACCCCTTTTCTCGGTACAGATCAAGTGATGTTCGCAAGAAAAGAATTTTTCCTCGCCTTTTTTGCTTATATAGGTGTACATATTCACCTGCAGAAGATGAAATTTCTAGTAACCTGTCCCCTAGGGTATCACCACGTTATCTGAATTGGGAAAACAAAAGGAGCAAGCTGAAGGGATCGTGGTTGGACGCAATTTCGTACTCAGAGTAATTGGGCTTTTTGGTCAGTGGGTTAGGGCCCTGAGAGACTCTGGGATAATAGAATGAAACTTTTTGATTATTTGATTGGTCGCCAATAGACAATAGAAGACCGTCAGGAAGTCTGTCATTCACTCTATACTGTGACAAAAAAAGTATATTCTACGATTTCAACCTGCCTCATCAACCCGTCTTTTACGATTACTTATTTCCGACTATTTATAATTATTTCCGTTCTAACTTTTAACAATTCGCGCTAATACTGAAACCCCCAAGTTTTCTGAGAAAATGGCGTCCAGTAGCTCAGTCTCGGGGTTCACCCGCTGAGTAATAAGCCCCAGGACTCTGGATACGAGGTTGTGCTGGGCGCCAGTTGACGATGGGGAAGCGCACGGAAGATCTGGACTCTGTTCTTATTTGGTGATTTGGTTACAAATCTGTAGAAATAGTCCTTACA
>BLFN01000295.1:248237-260737 GCA_014634225.1 Acropora yongei
ACATTTATTAAAGATATGAATAAAGAGCTACGAAGGTCGAACCTCACTTTTTTTTTATTGCTTGCATGGACGCGTCTTATTTTTCAAGCAAACATATGCGACCTTTTGTATTCTCTCGTAGACAATCGCTAATAAATCCAGTACATCCTAGCTTGATTCGGTCGTTCGTGTCACGTACTCTCTATCTCTCTCTGCGTGACACGAGCGACAGTAAGTGAACCAGGCTAAATATATCCCGGAATGAACGGAACTGACTGCGATAATAAAAACTACTCCGATTGGAATATTTCCTTTGCTGTATTCTTCCTTTTCTTCTTTTTCTTTTATTTTAACACATTCATTTTTCTTAACACATTCATTTAACCCAGAGGTTGAGGACAATTACTAACGATGTGTAATTTCTCTTGCTGGATATACAAGCGTTGTCACTTTTGAGACATATCTATGTAGCGAGCAGCTTTTCAGACATTTCTTGAATATTCTGGTCCATAAGTTGCAAATTCACTTAACGTTGTATGTTACTTTGGGCAATTTTCTTCTTTTTTATTAGTTGTTTCAAAGAAGACAAAAGGCCGTTACCATAATTGCTCAGGTTTCACGTGTGCAGCAAACGAAAAACGCCGGTCAGAATCGCAATTGGCACTGCTGTTGAATTCAACAATACAGCTCTTATCTCCCCTGATCGCCTGCCTTTATCAACAACTATCAAACATAAACTTAAAAAGGGCGAAGTAAGAATGAATTAAAACGACAATTTTCGTTGCTTCAGTCAGTATTACGTTGAACGACGAATTTGCCGTTCAATCGAAACGCGGAGCTTAATCAGGCTCATATGACTAGTACTCCTTCCGGTCGAGATGACAGCAGGTCACCTATTTGCTTTAAGTCTACTCTATAATCCTTCTTTTTAATGTCTCTCCGTTAAAATCACTCTTCACTTTTAAATTAGCGCTTAACCTACTTCAGTTTTTATTTCATCAGGTAACTGAAAAATCCGTTCACACTGTACTAGTGATTATACGTGTTACCCAGCACACACACCGCTAATGATATCATCAGTTAAATTAGGGTTTTCAAAGATCTATCACACTAGATTTCAGAAAAGCCATTTCAGGTGTCATTGCTGTACTTATCCAAAAACTTAATCGTCACATTTGGCATAAAACTGAATTAAAACGTCTACCTCTTCATTGTTTTGGTTGTTTACTCAATTATCTCCTTGATAGAATTGTCTGAGCAAAATGACTTCGAGAACATTAGTTTGAGCATTTAAACAAAACCACAAAAAAAGTTAATTCACAGTAACTTTTAAATTGAGATTATACCATGTAAATGCACAATTGTATTAAGCCTCACTTTTCACGTTTTCCTGGTCATTCAAAAGGTGTGGCCCAATCAACTAACGGACCTAACAGAAGCCTACATACAGCAGTGGCCTCTCCAGCCTGCGTAACAACACCATCCTTTCACACCATTTCAAAAAGTGCATCATGGATCCAATGGGCACATGAAACAATTTGGCCGTCCTCCTCAATGACATCGTCCGATAGTAAGGCGTTTGCTGTTAGCGTAAGTATTTCTCCCTCCTCAGTTGTCTTAAAAGAAGCGTCTTTCTCATGGAGTTCAAGAGCTTCGATATCAACAAGCGTCCTGGCAAACCATTCGGCATATGTGAAACCACGAATTTCGAGTTCGATGACTCTAAGCAAAATGGACAAAATCTCAAAGAACTCGCAGTCAACTGCGGCGTTCTATCTCAGCCTTACTGTTTCGGAATCAAGACATATACCGAAAAGTGTGTCGTCCATTTCACTCTCAGCAAGTGCTATCCGTGATTTACAGACTACTGTCCGTCCCAGTGCTTCACTTTCATTAAGCAACAGTCAAGTTGGGTCAGTGTATCCAAGCCTTGCACAATCTTTAATCTCGATTGTGGCGTCCACTACAACTACAGGCTTGAGTCAATCTGACTCTGTCAACTCAAGTATGTCCTACTCGTCAAGCACATCGCACAGCCAGTCACCATCGAATAGCACAAGCCCCTCCGCGTTGGAAAGCCTTTCTCAAAGTGAGTCTGTGTTCGACAACCAAACGCCGTCCTCTATAGTTACCTCGTCTCAAAGTGAGACCTTTGCTGCCAGCCTAAGTGTTTCTTTCTTCACAGCTGTTTCCAAAAGTGCGTCTGCCTCTTGGAGTTCGAGTGCATCGATATCAACAAGCCTCTTAGAAACTAATTCGTTATCTCTTAGTGTTTCACTTTCGTCGAGAAGTGTTCAAGGTGCACTGTCGTCAAGTAGCAGGTCTCAGAGCCATTCCCAATCTGTAATTTTGAGCGTGCCCTCTTCAGAAAGTATGCTTCCAAGTAATTTGTACTCTGTCAGCCGGGAAATGTCATCCTCGGAGTTTTTTCAAAGCCACTCACTCTCGACAACGGGATCTTTGTCTTCATCGAGAGTGCCCAATTTGAGTGCTACATTGACTGTTAGCCAGAGGGATGTATCCTCAAACAGCTTGCGGTCTAGTGCCACGTTCTTTGTCAGCCTAAGTGTCTCGGCGTCGACAGACATCTCGGAAAGTGTGTCATCCACTTTGAGCCCAAGCTTTTCGTTCTCACCAAGTGTCCTCGAAACTGCTTCAGAAACTGTCCGTCCCAGTGCTTCACTTTCATTAAGCAACAGTCAAGTTTGGTCAGTGTATCCAAGCCTTGCACAATCATTAATCTCGATTGTGGCGTCCCTTAAAACTACAGGCTTGAGTCAATCTGACTCTGTCGGCTCAAGTATGTCCTACTCGCCAAGCGCATCACGCAGCGCGTCAGCATCGATTAGCACAAGCTCCTTCGCGTTGGAAAGCCCCTCTAAAAGTGAGTCCGTGTTCGACAGCCAAACAGCGTCCTCTACAGTCACCTCGTCTCAAAGTGAGGCATTTGCTGCCAGCCTAAGTGTTTCTTTCGCCACAGCTGTTTCTAAAAGTGTGTCTGCATCTTGGAGTTTGAGTGCATCGATATCAACAAGCGTCTCAGAGAGTGATTCGTTATCTGCTAGCCCAAGTGTTTCACGACTGTCGGGAAATGTTCAAGGTGCATTGTTGACAAGTAGCAAGTCTCAGAGCCAATCCCAATCTTTAACTTTGAGCGTACCCTTGTCAGAAAGTATGCTTCAAAGTAATTTGTACTCTGTCAGCCAGGAAATGTCAGCCTTGGAGTTTTTGGAAAGCCAGTCACTCTGGACAACAGGATCTTTGTCGTCATCGATAGACCCGGATTTGAGTGCTGCATTGACAGTTAGCCAAATGGATGTATACTCAAACAGCTTGCGATCCTTTGCCACATTCTTTGTCAGCCTAAGTGTCTCGGCGTCGACAGACATCTCGAAAAGTGTGGCATCCACTTCGAGCCCAAGCTTTTCGTACTCACCAAGTGTTCTCGAAACTCCTTCAGAGACTGTCCGTCCAAGAGCTTCACTTTCATTAAGCAACAGTCAAGTTGGTTCAGTGTATCCAAGCCTTGCAGAATCTCTAGTCTCGATTGTGGCGTCCACTAAAACTACAGGTTTGAGTCAATCTGACTCTGTCAGCTCAAGTATGTCCTACTCGTTAAGCACATCACACAGCCAGTCAGCATCGATTAGCACAAGCTCCTCCGCGTTGGAAAGCCCTTCCAAAAATGAGTCTGAGTTCTACAGCCAGACGTCGTTCTCTAGAGTCACCTCGTCTCAAAATGAGGCATTTGCTACAAGCCTAAGTGTTTTTTTCTCCACAGCTGTTTTCAAAAGTGTGTCTGCATCTTGGACTTCGAGTGCATCGATATCAACAAGCGTGTCAGAAAGTGATTCGTTATCTGTTAGCCCAAGTGCTACACGTTCGTCGAGAAGTGTTCAAAGTGCATTGTTGACAAGTGGCAGGTCTAAGAGCCAGTCCCAATCTGTAACTTTGAGCGTGCCATCTTCAGAAAGTATGCTTCCAAGTATTTTGTACTCTGTCAGCCAGGAAATGTCATCCTTGGAGTTTTTGGAAACCCAGTCACTCTGGACAACAGGATCTTTGTCGTCATCGATAGACCCGGATTTGAGTGCTGCTGTCTCAGAGAGTGCTTCGTTATCTTTTAGCCCAAGTGTTTCACGATCGTCGTTAAGTGTTCAAAGTGCATTGTTGACAAGTAGCAGGTCTCAGAGCCAATCCCAATCTGTAACTTTGAGCGTGTCCTCGTCAGAAGGTATGCTTCCAAGTAATTTGTACTCTGTCAGCCAAGAAATGTCATCATTGGAGTTTTTGGAAAGCCAGTCACTCTGGACAACAGGATCATTGTCGTCATCGATAGACCCGGAATTGAGTGCTGCATTGACTCTTAGCCAAAGGGATGTATCGTCAAGAAGCTTGCCGTCGACTGCCACGTTCTTTGTCAGCCTAGGTGTGTCAGAGTCGACTGACATATCGGAAAGTGTGTCATCCACTTTGAGCCCAAGCGTTTCGTTTTCAAAAAGTGTCCTCGAAAGTGATTCAGAAACTGTCCGTCCCAGTGCTTTACTTTCATTAAGCAACAGTCAAGTTGGGTCAGTGTATCCAGGCCTTGCACAATCTTTAGTCTCGATTGTGGCGTCCACTACAAGCACAGGCCTGAGTCAATCTGACTCTGTCAGCTCAAAAATGTCCCACTCGCCAAGCACATCGCACATGGCGTCAGCATCGATTAGCACAAGCCCCTCTTGGTTGGAAAGCCCTTCTAAAAGTGAGTCTGTGTCCGACAGCCAAACGGCGTCCTCTACAGTTACCTCGTATCAAAGTGAGGCATTTGCCACCAGCCTAAGTGTTTCTTTCTCCCCAGCTTTTTCCAAAAGTGTGTCTGCATCTTGGAGTTCGAGTGTATGGGTATCAACAAGCGTGTCAGAAAGTGATTCGTTATCTGTTAGCCCAAGTGCTACACGTTCGCCGAGAAATGTTCAAACTGCATTGTTGACAAGTAGCAGGTCTCAGAGGCAATCCCTGTCTTTAACTTTGAGCGTGCCCTCTTCAGAAAGTATGCTTTCAAGTAGTTCGTACTCTGTCAGCCAGGAAATGTCATCCTCGGAGTTTTTGGAAAGCCAGTCACTCTGGACAACAGGATCTTTGTCGTCATCAATAGACCTGGGTTTGAGTGCTGCATTGACTCTTAGCCAAAGGGATGTATCGTCAAGCAGCTTGCCGTCGAGTGCCACGTTCTTTGTCAGCCTAGGTGTGTCCGCGTCGACTGATATATCGGATAGTGTGTCATCCACTTTGAGCCCAAGCTTTTCGTTCTCAAAAAGTGTCCTCGAAAGTGATTCAGAAACTATCCGTCCCAGTGCTTTACTTTCATTCAGCAACAGTGAAGTTGGGTCAGTGTATCCAAGCCTTGCAGAATCTCTAGTCTCAATTGTGGCGTCCACTACGACTCTAGGTTTGAGTCAATCTGACTCTGTCAGCTCAAGTATGTCCTGCTCGTTAAGCACATCGCACAGCCAGTCAGCACCGATTAGCACAAGCTCTTCCACGTTGGAAAGCCCTTCCAAAAATAAATCTGAGCTCTACAGCCAAACGTCGTTTTCTAGAGTCACCTCGTCCCAAAATGAGGCATTTGCTACAAGCCTAAGTGTTTTTTTCTCCACAGCTGTTTCCAAAAGTGAGTCTGCATCTTGGAGTTTGAGTGCCTCGATATCAACAAGCGTCTCAGAGAGTGGTTCGTTATCTTTTAGCCCAAGTGTTTCAGGATCGTTGGTAAGTGTTCAAAGTGCATTGTTGACAAGTAGCAGGTCTCAGAGCCAATCCCAATCTGTAACTTTGAGCGTACCCTCGTCAGAAGGTATGCTTCCAAGTAATTTGTACTCTGTCAGCCAGGAAATGTCATCCTCGGAGTTTTTGGAAAGCCAGTCACTCTGGACAACAGGATCTTTTTCTTCATCAATAGACCCGGATTTGAGTGCTGCATTGACTCTTAGCCAAAGGGATGTATCGTCAAGTAGCTTGCCGTCGAGTGCCACGTTGTTTGTCAGCCTAAGTGTGTCAGCGTCGACTGATATATCGGATAGTGTGTCATCCACTTTGAGCCCAAGCTTTTCGTTCTCAAAAAGTGTCCTCGAAAGTGATTCAGAAACTGTCCGTCCCAGTGCTTTATTTTCATTAAGCAACAGTCAAGTTGGTTCAGTGTATCCAAGCCTTGCAGAATCTCTAGTCTCGATTGTGGCGTCCACTAAAACTACAGGTTTGAGTCAAACTGACTCTGTCAGCTCAAGTATGTCCTACTCGTCAAGCACATCGCACAGCCAGTCAGCATCGATTAGCACAAGCTCCTCCGCGTTGGAAAGCCCTTCCAAAAATGAGTCTGAGTTCTACAGCCAGACGTCGTTCTCTAGAGTCACCTCGTCTCAAAATGAGGCATTTGCCACCAGCCTAAGTGTTTTTTTCTCCACAGATGTTTCCAAAAGTGTGTCTGCATCTTGGAGTTCGAGTGCATCGATATCAACAAGCGTGTCAGAAAGTGATTCATTATCTGTTAGCCCAAGTGCTACACGTTCGTCGATAAGTGTTCAAAGTGCATTGTTGACAAGTAGCAGGTCTCAGAGCCAATCCCAATCTGTAACTTTGATCGTGCCCTCTTCAAAAAGTATGCTTCAAAGTAGTTTGTATTCTGTCAGCCAGGAAATGTCATCCTCGGCGTTTTTTGAAAGCCAGTCACTCGAGACAACAGGATCTTCCTCTTCATCGATAGTGCCGGACTTGAGTGCTGCATTGACTGTTAGCCAGAGGGATGTATCCATAAGCAGCTTGCGGTCTAGTGCCACGCTCTTTGTCAGCATAAGTGTCTCGGCGTCGACAGACATATCGGAAAGTGTGTCATCCACTTTGAGCCCAAGCTTTTCGTTCTCACCAAGTGTTCTCGAAACAGCTTCAGAAACTTTCCGTCCCAGTGCTTCACTTTCATTAAGCAACAGTCAAGTTGGGTCAGTGTATCCAAGCCTTGCACAATCGTTAATCTCGATTGTGGCGTCCACTACAAGTACAGGCTTGAGTCAATCTGACTCTGTCAGCTCAAGTATGTCCTACTCGTTAAGCACATGGCACAGCCTGTCAGCATCGATTAGCACAAGCTCCTCTGTGTTGGAAAGCCCCTCTAAAAGTGAGTCTGTGTTTGAGAGCCAAACGGCGTCCTCCACAGTCACCTCGTCTCAAGGTGAGACATTTGCTAACAGCCTAAGTGTTTCTTTTTTAACAGCTGTTTCCAAAAGTATGTCTGCATCTTGGAGTTCGAGTGCATCGATATCAACAAGCGTCTCAGAGAGTGCTTCGTTATCTTTTAGCCCAAGTGTTTCACGATCGTCGGTAAGTGTTCAGACTGCATTTTTGACAAGTAGCAGGTCTCAGAGCCAATCCCTGTCTTTAACTTTGAGCGTGCCCTCTTCAGAAACTATGCTTTCAAGTAATTCGTACTCTGTCAGCCAAGATATGTCATCCTCGGAGTTTTTGGAAAGCCAGTCACTCTGGACAACAGGATCTTTCTCGTCATCAATAGACCTGGATTTGAGTGCTGCATTGACTCTTAGCCAAAGGGATGTATCGTCAAGTAGCTTGCCGTCGAGTGCCACGTTGTTTGTCAGCCTAAGTGTGTCAGCGTCGACTGATATATCGGATAGTGTGTCATCCACTTTGAGCCCAAGCTTTTCGTTCTCAAAAAGTGTCCTCGAAAGTGATTCAGAAACTGTCCGTCCCACTTTATTTTCATTAAGCAACAGTCAAGTTGGTTCAGTGTATCCAAGCCTTGCAGAATCTCTAGTCTCGATTGTGGCGTCCACTAAAACTACAGGTTTGAGTCAAACTGACTCTGTCAGCTCAAGTATGTCCTACTCGTTAAGCACATCGCACAGCCAGTCAGCATCGATTAGCACAAGCTCCTCCGCGTTGGAAAGCCCTTCCAAAAATGAGTCTGAGTTCTACAGCCAGACGTCGTTCTCTAGAGTCACCTCGTCTCAAAATGAGGCATTTGCCACCAGCCTAAGTGTTTTTTTCTCCACAGATGCTTCCAAAAGTGTGTCTGCATCTTGGAGTTCGAGTGCATCGATATCAACAAGAAGGTCAGAAAGTGATTCATTATCTGTTAGCCCAAGTGCTACACGTTCGTCGATAAGTGTTCAAAGTGCATTGTTGACAAGTAGCAGGTCTCAGAGCCAATCCCAATCTGTAACTTTGATCGTGCCCTCTTCAAAAAGTATGCTTCAAAGTAATTTGTATTCTGTCAGCCAGGAAATGTCATCCTCGGCGTTTTTTGAAAGCCAGTCACTCGAGACAACAGGATCTTCCTCTTCATCGATAGTGCCGGACTTGAGTGCTGCATTGACTGTTAGCCAGAGGGATGTATCCATAAGCAGCTTGCGGTCTAGTGCCACGCTCTTTGTCAGCATAAGTGTCTCGGCGTCGACAGACATATCGGAAAGTGTGTCATCCACTTTGAGCCCAAGCTTTTCGTTCTCACCAAGTGTTCTCGAAACAGCTTCAGAAACTTTCCGTCCCAGTGCTTCACTTTCATTAAGCAACAGTCAAGTTGAGTCAGTGTATCCAAGCCTTGCACAATCGTTAATCTCGATTGTGGCGTCCACTACAAGTACAGGCTTGAGTCAATCTGACTCTGTCAGCTCAAGTATGTCCTACTCGTTAAGCACATGGCACAGCCAGTCAGCATCGATTAGCACAAGCTCCTCTGTGTTGGAAAGCCCCTCTAAAAGTGAGTCTGTGTTTGAGAGCCAAACGGCGTCCTCCACAGTCACCTCGTCTCAAGGTGAGACATTTGCTGCCAGCCTAAGTGTTTCTTTTTTAACAGCTGTTTCCAAAAGTATGTCTGCATCTTGGAGTTCGAGTGCATCGATATCAACAAGCGTCTCAGAGAGTGCTTCGTTATCTTTTAGCCCAAGTGTTTCACGATCATCGGTAAGTGTTCAAACTGCATTTTTGACAAGTAGCAGGTCTCAGAGCCAATCCCTGTCTTTAACTTTGAGCGTGCCCTCTTCAGAAACTATGCTTTCAAGTAATTCGTACTCTGTCAGCCAGGATATGTCATCCTCGGAGTTTTTGGAAAGCCAGTCACTCTGGACAACAGGATCTTTGTCGTCATCAATAGACCTGGATTTGAGTGCTGCATTGACTCTTAGCCAAAGGGATGTATCGTCAAGTAGCTTGCCGTCGAGTGCCACGTTGTTTGTCAGCCTAAGTGTGTCAGCGTCGACTGATATATCGGATAGTGTGTCATCCACTTTGAGCCCAAGCTTTTCGTTCTCAAAAAGTGTCCTCGAAAGTGATTCAGAAACTGTCCGTCCCAGTGCTTTACTTTCATTAAGCAACAGTCAAGTTGGGTCCGTGTATCCAGGCCTTGCACAATCTTTAATCTCGATTGTGGCGTCCACCACAAGTACAGGCGTGGGTCAATCTGACTCTGTCAGCTCAAGTATGTCCTACTCGTCAAGCACATCGCACAGCCAGTCAGCATCGATTAGCACAAGCTCCTTTGTGTTGGAAAGCCCTTCTAAAAGTGAGTCTGTGTTTGAGAGCCAAACGGCGTCCTCCACTGTCACCTCGTCTCAAGGTGAAACATTTGCTGCCAGCCTAAGCGCTTCTTTCTCCACAGCTGTTTCCAAAAGTGTGTCTGCATCTTGGAGTTCGAGTGCATCGATATCAACAAGCGTCTCAGAGAGTGGTTCGTTATCTTTTAGCCCAAGTGTTTCACGATCGTCGTTAAGTGTTCAAAGTGCATTGTTGACAAGTAGCAGGTCTCAGAGCCAATCTCAATCTGTAACTTTGAGCGTGTCCTCGTCAGAAGGTATGCTTCCAAGTAATTTGTACTCTGTCAGCCAGGAAATGTCATCCTTGGAGTTTTTGGAAAGCCAGTCACTCTGGACAACAGAATCTTTCTCGTCATCGATAGACCCGGATTTGAGTGCTGCATTGACTCTTAGCCAGAGGAATATATCGTCAAGCAGCTTGCCGTCGAGTGCCACGTTGTTTGTCAGCCTAGGTGTGTCAGCGTCAACTGTCATATCGGAAAGTGTGTCATCCACTTTGAGCCCAAGCGTTTCGTTCTCAAAAAGTGTCCTCGAAAGTGATTCAGAAACTGTCCGTCCCAGTGCTTTATTTTCATTAAGCAACAGTCAAGTTGGGTCAGTGTATCCAGGCCTTGCACAATCTTTAGTCTCGATTGTGGCGTCCACTACAAGCACAGGCCTGAGTCAATCTGACTCTGTCAGCTCAAAAATGTCCCACTCGCCAAGCACATCGCACATGGCGTCAGCATCGATTAGCACAAGCCCCTCTTGGTTGGAAAGCCCTTCTAAAAGTGAGTCTGTGTCCGACAGCCAAACGGCGTCCTCTACAGTTACCTCGTATCAAAGTGAGGCATTTGCCACCAGCCTAAGTGTTTCTTTCTCCCCAACTTTTTCCAAAAGTGTGTCTGCATCTTGGAGTTCGAGTGTATGGGTATCAACAAGCGTGTCAGAAAGTGATTCGTTATCTGTAAGCCCAAGTGCTACACGTTCGTCGCGAAATGTTCAAACTGCATTGTTGACAAGTAGCAGGTCTCAGAGAAAATCCCTGTCTTTAACTTTGAGCGTGCCCTCTTCAGAAAGTATGCTTTCAAGTAATTCGTATTCTGTCAGCCAGGAAATTTCATCCTTGGAGTTTTTGGAAAGCCAGTCACTCTGGACAACAGGATCTTTGTCGTCATCAATAGACCTGGATTTGAGTGCTGCATTGACTCTTAGCCAAAGGGATGTATCGTCAAGCAGCTTGCCGTCGAGTGCCACGTTCTTTGTCAGCCTAAGTGTGTCAGCGTCGACTCATATATCGGATAGTGTGTCATCCACTTTGAGCCCAAGCTTTTCGTTCTCATATAGTGTCCTCGAAAGTGATTCAGAAACTGTCCGTCCCAGTGCCTTACTTTCATTAAGCAACAGTCAAGTTGGGTCAGTGTATCCAGGCCTTAGACAATCTTTAATCTCGATTGTGGCGTCCACTACAAGTACAGGCGTGAGTCAATCTGACTCTGCCAGCTCAAGTATGTCCTACTCGTCAAGCACATCACACAGCCAGTCAGCATCGATTAGCACAAGCTCCTCTGTGTTGGAAAGCCCTTCTAAAAGTGAGTCTGTGTTTGAGAGCCAAACGGCGTCCTCCACAGTCACCTCGTCTCAAGGTGAGACATTTGCTGCCAGCCTAAGCGTTTCTATCTCCACAGCTGTTTCCAAAAGTGTGTCTGCATCTTGGAGTTCGAGTGCATCGATATCAACAAGCGTCTCAGAGAGTGGTTCGTTATCTTTTAGCCCAAGTGTTTCACGATCGTCGGTAAGTGTTCAAAGTGCATTTTTGACACGGAGCAGGTCTCAGAGCCAATCCCAATCTGTAACTTTGAGCGTGTCCTCGTCAGAAGGTATGCTTCCAAGTAATTTGTACTCTGTCAGCCAGGAAATGTCATCATTGGAGTTTTTGGAAAGCCAGTCACTCTGGACAACAGGATCATTGTCGTCATCGATAGACCCGGATTTGAGTGCTGCATTGACTCTTAGCCAAAGGGATGTATCGTCAAGAAGCTTGCCGTCGACTGCCACGTTCTTTGTCAGCCTAGGTGTGTCAGCGTCGACTGACATATCAGAAAGTGTGTCATCCACTTTGAGCCCAAGCTTTTCGTTCTCAAAAAGTGTCCTCGAAAGTGATTCAGAAACTGTCCGTCCCAGTGCTTTACTTTCATTAAGCAACAGTCAAGTTGGGTCAGTGTATCCAGGCCTTGCACAATCTTTAGTCTCGATTGTGGCGTCCACTACAAGCACAGGCCTGAGTCAATCTGACTCTATCAGCTCAAAAATGTCCCACTCGCCAAGCACATCGCACATGGCGTCAGCATCGATTAGCACAAGCCCCTCTTGGATGGAAAGCCCTTCTAAAAGTGAGTCTGTGTCCGACAGCCAAACGGCGTCCTCTACAGTCACCTCGTCTCAAAATGAGGCATTTGCCACCAGCCTAGGTGTTTTTTTCTCCACAGCTGTTTCCAAAAGTGTGAGTGCATCTTGGACTTCGAGTGCATCGATATCAACAAGCGTGTCAGAAAGTGATTCGTTATCTGTTAGCCCAAGTGCTACACGTTCGTCGATAAGTGTTCAAAGTGCATTGTTGACAAGTAGCAGGTCTCAGCGCCAATCCCAATCTGTAACTTTGAGCGTGCCATCTTCAGAAAGTATGCTTCCAAGTAATTTGTACTCTGTCAGCCAGGAAATGTCATCCTTGGAGTTTTTTGAAAGCCAGTCACTCGAGACAACAGGATCTTCCTCTTCATCGATAGTGCCGGACTTGAGTGCTGCATTGACTGTTAGCCAGAGGGATGTATCCATAAGCAGCTTGCGGTCTAGTGCCACGCTCTTTGTCAGCATAAGTTTCTCGGCGTCGACAGACATATCGGAAAGTGTGTCATCCACTTTGAGCCCAAGCTTTTTGTTCTCACCAAGTGTTCTCGAAAC
>BLFN01000295.1:285737-288237 GCA_014634225.1 Acropora yongei
TTTACAATAGCAACAACATTATCTGCGGACAATTCAAAATTTGAGATTGACCTTTTTATGCCATAAGTTTTCCCAAAAAATTTACATGACGGAAGCAGCGATGGACGACAAAATTCTCTTCCGCGCGCTCGATCTAAGAAACATGAGTCGCCTCGCGAAAACCAAAACATAAACACGCGCGCAATAAATAATGGTCAATACTGGGTCTTTAACATTTCTGTTTCATTTGCGTTGCATTTTTTTGCAATTATTTATCCCAGAGGTTGTGAAGCTTGAAAACTATGTGCACTTTTGCTCCACCAGTCTTATAATATTGTGAGATCATCAATCATGATATATCTTATAATGTGTAATCAAGGAGAGCAGGGTTGGCACAGTGCTGTGATGGCATTTGCAAATGGTTAGACTTTCTACTCTTGTCGGATAAGGATGATAAATCGTAAGTCCGTTCTCACAGCTTTAATAACTGGGTGTGAGACGCTGAATAACCCACACACTCAGTATTTGAAAAGATTAGGGCACGACGTTCCCGGTGTCAGAGGTCAGTCACTAGCACTCTCCGCTTCTGGGAACACCTGTGAGCTATACTTGTACTTTCCTCATGATTGAAAAGCCTGCAAATAAAAGTCCCCCACAAAATTGATTGTAAAGCGCGTTTGAAAATGCGCTCTACAAGTTCAATCGTTGTCATTCATGTTCTTTCGAAGCAAGACTGTGTGTACGTAGATGCGGGTGGTTTTCAGTGAATGTTCATTTCATCCTTTTTTTTCTTCAACAGTTTGAATGGGATTTCCATACCGACAGGAACTTTAAAGAAAAGCTTGCGTCTGTTGTATCAAATTTCTGCTCTGTGAACAGGATTAAATGTGCCATCGCAGAGGCGTCGCGTAGACGGTGAATGTTGATTTTATTTTTAGCAATTTTTTTTTCATTTCAAAGACGAAATTCATACAAATATTAAACACTATATACCTAATTGAAGTCGTTCTTGCATGGTTTTTCAGTGCCTAAATTTCAGACAACGACGTCACTTATACGCGCCTTATTGAACAACAGAAGCGTCATTTGGTTTCTGATTTAAAAGCTTAGAGCTGAGGTTAACAATAGTGGCCGGGTGATCTGTAATTTCTACTTCCTTGCATATAACCATAAGCTAGAGTTAAGAACACTGTGAAGAAGGATTTATAAAAATGGCTTCAAAGCTTTTCACCCTTTTTCCCTTGCAAAAAACAAAAGCAAACATGTCGTAATTTGGAAGGAATTAGCTTTCATAGGCTTCTCCACGCAATTAAATGAAAGTTAGAGTGTATCTTACTTGGAAATTTTTATCCTTTTTTTTCACTGGTTTGGTGAGTTTAATAAACCGATTAAGATCTGAATATTTCACGCGTAAAATAAGCAAATTTCGGCTTGAAATCGAACTTTTTGGGGCGAAAGCACATGTATTTTACCCCAAACACGCACCTTAAATTTCTTAACAATTTGTAATTCTCATGCTCATATTACACATATGTAACTAACAAAAAACAAAGCAAAAATTTTCGTTTCATAAACAGGCTGTATTTTTAAAGGTTGGCCAATTGCTCGAAGAATGGTTGGCGTTAACCAACGTAAACTACCATAGAAACTTATTGTTCTCCATACTCCTTAACCAAAGGTTGGCGCCAATCATGCTTCTAACAATCGGCGCCTGCAGCTGGTCGCTGTCTTTTAAGAGATGATGATGGTGGTAAGTGATGGTAAACAAAAGAGGCAGTTCCTATGACAACTGCGTTTCCTTTTATGAACGTGTTTTTGTTATTTTATGCTTCAGCCGCGCCCACCCTAACCAGCTTTACACAGCTAAACAAGTTCACCTGCTGCCCGGTTACTCTAGCAACGCCTCAGCCAGACATCTTCAAATCGCTGTCTATGTGCAGCAGCCGCAGGGAATGTCCTTGACAAATGTCTCAGTCTTGCCCAGCAACACATTGCTCACTATCATCTTACAGCACAAATCAGAACTAGGTGCCTCTATTGGAGCGACAATTCTTGATGCAGAGATTCTGTTCAAAGTAACCACGTCACCACCCACCGGCACACCTACCACTCGCCAAAGCGGGAACAGCGGGAACTTGGGCTGGATAGTGATTGGTTCCTTCGTAGGGGCAGTTGTCATATTAGTCATTATTATTTTGATTATTTGGTAAGAGATGTTTTCCTAGCTTTAATCTACAACCGATTGAGGATTGACGATAGACCTATTTAACCCCTTTTCTCGGTACAGATCACGTGATGTTCGCCAGAAGAGAATTTTTCCTCGCCTTTTTGCTTATATAGGTGTACATATTCACCTGCAGAAGATGAAATTTCTAGTAACCTGTTGCCTTGGGTATCACCACGTGATCTGCATTGGGAAAACAAAAGGAGCAAGCTAAAGAGATCTTTTGTGGTTGGACACAATTTCGTACTCAGAGTAATTGGGCTTTTTGTTCAGTGGGTTAGGGCCCTGAGAGACTCA
>BLFN01000295.1:325737-333237 GCA_014634225.1 Acropora yongei
GTTCATTTTCTTTGCTGAACCTCTTCAACAGTTTAAATGGGATTTCCATACTGACAAGACTTTTAAAGAAAAGCTTGCGTCTGTTGTTTCAAGTTTCTGCTTTTAATTGTCAAACTGTTATTACACATATTTAACTGTCAAAAAACAGAGCAAAAATTTTCGTGTCATAAAGACGTTGTGTTTTTAAAGGGCTGGCCGTAATTACTTGAAGCATGGTTAGCGCTAACCAGGGTTAACTGCCACAGAAACGCGATACAGGGTGTTTCAAAATTTTGTGCCCCTTTTTGAACAGAGAAAAATATGTTACTCCCCAAATTAGCGGGTCTGTGAGGCCTTGCAAGTTGATATTTAACGTTTGCTCTAATTCAACACAGCAGCCTGAATGTCTTCTTAAAATCAAGTAATTACTCTAAACATATGGCGTCCAAAATGTGAAAATAAGTGATACAGTATTCTAGGATTTGAAACACCCTGTAAGTTTCCAATACTTCCTAACCAAAGGTAAGCGCTAATCATGCTTCGAGCAACTGGCCGCTGCTTTTGAAGAGGTAGTTAAGATGGTAAACAAAACATGCAGTTCGTAAGACAACTGAGCTTCCTGGTATGAACGTGTTCCTGTCGTTTTACTTTTTAGCCACGGCCACCTTTACGATCTTTACACAGCTAAAGAAGTTCATCTGTTGCCCGGTTACCCTAGCAACGCCTCTGGCAATCTGCAAATCGCTGTCTATGTGCAGCAGCCGCTGGCATTGTTTTTGGCAAGTGTTTCAGTCTTGCCCAGCAAGACATTGCTCACTATCATCTTACTGCACAAATCAGAACTAGGGGCCTCTATTGGAGCGATAATTCTTGATGCAGAGGTTCTGTTCAAAGTAACCACGTCACCACCTATCGGCACACCAACCGCTCGCCCATACAGCGGGAACTGGGGCTGGATAGTGATTGGTGCCTGCGTAGGGGCAGTTGTCATATTAGTCATTATTATTGTGACTATTTGGTAAGTGACGTTAGCCTTATTAATCTCCGGTCGATTGACTTAATAGACCTCTTTAATCCCTTTCATCGTGAGATGACGCAATATTCACAAGAAAATTTTTCCTTGCGTTTTTCATAATATATGCATACACAATGTAAGCGTTCATAATGTGTCCCCACACGAGCAGAAGATGAAACTTCAAAGACATAGTTCCCTAGGGTATCAACACGTGATCTGGATTGTGAAAACAAAATAAACAACCTTAAGAGATCTTTTGTAGTTGGACGAAATTTCATTCCTCGAGTCCTCAGCGGGTGAGCGCTCAGAGAGACTCCGACAGGAAGTCTGTCATTCATTCTATTCATTGTGACAAAAAAAGAAAAGTTTATTTCACGGTTTCAGTCCGTCATTTCAACCCGCCATTATGAGACAAAGGTTCATAAAGCCACGAGCCCCGTGGAATGGCCAACACCGTACGCATGCGCACAACCATGGCAGGCGACCACAGACCGCTTTTTCGCCCTTGTTAGTGCTAATCAGTATGGAGGGCCGATACTTCCCTTTTAAGCCGTCATGAGACAATCACTTATTCCCGAATTTTTATCATAATCTTCAAGCATCTACACTGAGACTGGAACCTCAAGTTTTCTGCGGTCACATCGGGTGACGCTGCAGATTTACTTCCATTTGGTGCAATGAATTAAAGTCGGACCGCCAATTTGACTGGCTCGTTCGTACATGCGCAATACGTTTGACTACGGTGTTATGGCGTCCTCTATCTCAGAATCTCGGGGCCCTCAACTGCTGAACAATAAGCACGAGGACTCTAGATACGGGGATTGGATGCCAGTTGGCGATGGGCGAGTGTGCGGAAAAGTCTTATTTGGTGATTACGGTACAGATTTATTAAAAAAAAATTGTCTCTACAGTAATTTATGCGATGTGTAGTGCTGAAGTAGTCATACGTGGCGCTACCAAACTAAGCACTGGACGCATCAACACAGGCTGCAATCAGCTCACCGTGTACCTGCCAAAGCTTATGTGCACATCGTAATGTGCACAAAACACGAGGAAGTTTGACAAAGAAACTCTCTTACCCCGTTTATTTGCTCTTTTTTTCTTTTTCTTTCCTTTCAGTATATGGTGAAGAAGGAACAGCAGGAGCCATAGCTTGCACCGCCTGCAGAGTTTTGCAAGTGCAGGCGAGGAAGATATTGTCGAAATATTCGAAGTGTTTTATAATACCTCACGGAAGAGATTATCGAGACGGCTACAAACCTGCTTAGTTTTTTCCCAGATTTCTAGTTTTTTTCGTTTCTTAGATTAGGAGTGAATTTTTAAAAAAAGAAGATTGAAAATTTGACCATTGTTTCCATCATCCTAATGTTAAACGGTTAGCATCACCTCGATAATCGTAAAAAGATAATATTTGCAGGCGCAATTTATTAGTGGGTTATTGACAACGATAATGCAAATTTATTTGTTTGAATAAAACATACAGACGCTATAATATATTCGCTTATTAAGAGGGACAGAAGGTTTTCCTTCTAAGTGTGCTTCAAATTTAACAATTCTAATTAATTAGACGAAAGAAACAGTCTACAGCCCCGTTAAATCGATGTTTCTAATAGAGTTTTATCTGATCTGGCCGCCTTTACCATAGTGAATTTTACTTGCATTTACTGGTGAATGACTGTATTCAGACGATTCTCTCCTTAGCTTGAGATTCAAGCAGTAAATATTCAAAATAATATCATAACATCGGCTTGCATCCTACGTCCTTACTATGGCATCAAACTGTTTTTTCTATGACGACACTGGTGTAGGCATAGTAACAAACTTATGTTTCCACCAAAGACAAAAGGGAATATTTTTTGAGGCAATCATGCCTGGAGCAAATAATTTCGTAAATGAAACACAAATATTTTGCATTCATATTTGAAGGTTTTCGATAGTCTCTCAGGATTTTACAGCCTCGGTCTAGCTCCTCTTTCAACTACAAGTAAGCCAAAAATCTCCATATATTTCAAAGCGTTCTGGCGTGCGGCTAACGAGGGTAGCTTAAGAGTCGGCGAAAACCAAGCGGTTGCTGGTAGATCGGCTGAATTTGTAATCATAAAGATTTAGTTTTGCACTCTTTCGATTTTCAAGGCGTATAGTTAGAGTTGTGACAGGAATATGCTTCAGTGGACAAATTACTTTTGGTGCTTTCCATTGGGAAATCCGGATTTAGATGTTCAAGACAACAAATCCGAAAAGGGATTCACAACGGATTTCGTTACTTGAAATCCTTATCTCATCGACATGGACTTCAAAATTCGTTGCGAAATTTTTGTGTTTGATTGGAAATCCTATGATCTGGATTTTAAGATCTAAATCCGGATTGTCCAATCGAAAGCACCGTTCGACAGAGTTACGGAGAAATTACAAAAGTCGTGGTCAAGAAGACAACGTCTTCTAAATAGTAAATTTTGCTGGCACTTCGATTCTCTGGCTATTACTCAATTTTGTGTTGTTCAACGAACAACCTCTTGATTGGTAGAGAAAGTTTACGATTCAAACTTGTCTCATAGTACTGTTTTGTAGCAGTTAGCAAATCCTGTAAGTGCAGGACTGCTATTATTCACTGGGTCTCGGCTTCCGTTGTTGCCATAGCAACATCAATCATAAAAAGCAACCGAATCACGCCGGGCGAGCAACAGATCACAACGATTAACAGCATAACAGTTGCTTGACTGCAATTTTTGTTTGGTTATTGAATGGTGATTTGTGGTTTGCAATGAAGCGTGCTATTGTATCCAATTTTAGAAGCATTCATTGAGAATGAGACCGTGCTTGTCAAGGACATATTGATCGCCTGAAACTGATCCAAACCGGCAAAAGAGAATTAGCAATACCAACAATGGCAGCCACGGTTCGGATCGCTGCTAAATGGCTTTCGTTTCTTCTTCTTCTTCTCCCCGTCGCCGTACAAGGTAACCTTATCTCTGTGCTATAAGCTTTAATTACTAACGTAAGCGATAGCAAAGCCCGTGGCTTCGAATTAATAACGAATGCACTGCATCTTTTTCACTGATTAATACTTCATGAATATAAAAACTTCCTAATAATTATGGAACCTCACAGGACGCTTTGTAGAACGAACCTCAGAGTCTTTAGATGATGGCACACATTTGCATAGCTTGCGGCTAAATTATTACATTATAAAGTGAAGACAATTATCTTGGCAACGTTATAATGTATCTCAGTTCCTTCTAACTGGCGATACACTCGTACTACGGCGTACAACATTTCAATAAACAGTTTCTCATAGCCTTGAACTAGAAAATTATTTTGCTTTCTCATCGTTGATAGAAGATTGAATTAAGCATAAGGTCTTTCAGTTGGAATGTCAACAAAGTGAAAAACCGCAAATCACATTAATATGAGAAACTTGACCCTGAGACATTTCAGTGGCACGAAAATGATTTCTGAAATATTTCGTCCGAAATTTCCAGAATCTGGTTAGTCGGTACTGCGGTGCTGCCAAGGCTTTGTTCAAATGACGAAAGCTCTTAGCAATCAAGTGGAAGCGTTTGTTATTACTTATTCCTCAGTGGGATGTTACGTTTTCTTTTGTTGTTTTTGCTCTCGCCGTAAGGCGCAGAGCTATAACACGAGTTCGGTTTGTTTTTCATAGCCTTAAATTGTAACCGTCGTTGAGACTGGCCAGTTTCTATCATCTCTGGAGAGTGTAAAAGTTCTCAGAATTAAAACGCCATATTTTATTGGGCATTGTCGTTTATTTTGACCATTAGAAGTGTATCAACCATACATTACGTCATTTACATGTCGTGGTGTTTGTTCTTGGGTTTTTGTGCGTGACATGCCTAGGGGAACAGTGATGGCTATAGGTACGTTTATTACTCTTGTACCAATTCATTGTTACCGTTGAAACTGCAATATTCTCGGTTAAGTCATTATGTTTCATTTATTAAAAGACCGCTGGCATCAGAGCATTGTGAATTTAATTGAGTGCTCCTCACAATTGAAATAAAAAAGAAAATATTTGAAGCCTGTTGTTCTACGTGTTGGTTGTTTTACATTTTCCGAATAACTCTAGTTCATTGTGCTACTCTTACATTGCTAGGGAAGTACCGTTTCAGTTTATACATGAACTCTGACTGCATGATTTTTACCTTAGTTGTTAGCATTAGTATTGACAGACGTAAGTTAATAAAGCATTTAAATTACAGTTTGAATGTAAACCATACTGCTGAATTACTTGACTAGGAGACGCTACCACATGGTAACCTTCAAGGCCGTTATGGTTCAAAAGACCAGAGCACAGGCTACCTGTAGCCTCTTGTTTTCTTTAATAACCAGAACAGCTTACTGCCAGGGTGAACGACCTTGCTCCCACTGATAAAGACCGTTAACGAAATGAAAGAGATTCGAATCCTTATTGTTCCTATCTTGTGTTTTTTTTCGGCCCTGCTCACCGTTACATAAGCAACATTCCAGAAACAGGGCTGGCAACACCGATGCTGGTGTAGTACTCTCACACTCAAAATAAAACTCAGCCATCGTAACGAATAAAAAGCCTTCAGGGTTACAAAACGTTTTCTGTAACAAACATAACAAGGTTAAAACTGCGTAGCTTTGCCCATTGGTGGCAATCGCATTTTTTTAACTACTTGTTGCATTTCAGGAGTCCTGATTGGTTAACTCGAAAATCACAGTGAAATTACTGTTCGCGGTTGTTGCGTTGTAATAGTGTTAACGTAATTAATGGTAGCTCAATAGTTATGCAGCCAAATAATTATGCAAATTGTCACGCCTTTATTGCTCTTGTCAGGCAACTGTGGGACACGTCAAAATGTGCAATCACGAATAGTTGGCGGAAAAGAAGCAACCATAAACTCCTGGCCTTGGCAGGCGATGCTGCGCCATTTCAATGGCTATCAGTTCTGTGGTGGAACTCTCATCGATCCGTGGTGGGTGTTAACCGCTGCCCATTGCCTGCCAGGAGAAAACCCGTCCACTTTCTTCGTGAGGTAATTATGGACAATAGAAGCTGATTGAGGGTCGATGAACCAAAAGGAATTTTTTTTTATTCTACAATATAAATATATTGTATTAGTATGAAATGCTTTGTCCCCCTTGGTTCTATACTGTCTGTGATTTCCAACTAAAACATTATTATCAGCTGCACGTAAAGCCTATACTGGACTGAGCACGTATCTTGTAGAGGGTACAAATGGAGCTTGTAGCTAACGGTATGTTTTTGCTCACACCTACTGTACTTCGAGTATCCCGGAGAGTCCAAAACATTTTAAAGAGTCTTGTAAGTTGTAAGGGGCTTTTTCTTTGGCATCCCAGGTTGCTTTCCAGCAAGGCAACAAAAGCCATCTCTGATGACACGGATACGGCACATAAATGCACTACACTGCTGCGATTGCCGGCTTCTACTTGTACATCAATTTGCAACAAAAGGGCTCTCGCTATCCACGAACACAAGTTGCATGTTACAAAAACGGATTCAACCAAACGTTATATCTTGCTTGCAGTATCTTAGGCCACATTAATGTAATCTTTATCGAGAATAATTTGACCATTTTGCACTACTATAGCCTTTGTAAATTTTACAACATTGGCCACATTCGGCTTTTAGTCTTGTCATTTTTCTCATACATATGAAGCAATGTTTCAAGCCATTTTTTTTTGTTTTCATAGGAAAAATATGAGACATAATTAAAGTCCGTCCCTTCAAATTAGCCCATAATGTGACGACGAATTTTTCGTACGCTTTCTCACTTATAAACTCTTCCCCAAAATTAGTCATATTTATTATTTCGTTTTAAAATAGCCTTTGTAAAATGTCCAAAATTGCTATTTTCACTCTCCAAATGTTGTTATTTTTCACGTACTGAAATGATTCTAGGATCCATTTTCTTTCATGGAACATTTCTGAGATAGTTGAAGAATCCTTAACTAGAAAATGACTCATTTTTTTAAATCTATGTCACTTTGAAGAGGGGTTTCAATAAAAGCCGCTTATCGGCGGTTTACCGCCGCCTATCATGCCTCTTACCTCCGTGTCTGTTCAGTTTGCATTTCTAAGATTACTGGAAATAAATTAATAGGTAAACAACTACGACTGTTGACATCAACAACGACGACCTCCATTTTACCCATTGATAGGGCCATGGCGGGAGTATAGAGATTTTAAAGCTCTGACCACGGTTATGAAAGCTTTTAAAGAAAATGGTGACGCCACATCTACTGGTCTCCTGAAGCAAGTTTCTCGGTATGGTGTACTTGCTACATGACGTGCTTCCTGTTCTGCCGTATATTAGCTAGGTTTTTTAGGAAGGAAGATTTCATTTGCCTCTATTGAACTAGCGCCAGAGTATACCTTGACGTCATTTCATCTGAACTGATGATGGAGAAAACGGAAGACTACAGATATGAAAATTCCTTGAGCTCAAAGCCCACAGCCCACAGTGAAGGTCTGATCACAAACGTGTCAAAGCTGTACATTC
>BLFN01000295.1:368880-373880 GCA_014634225.1 Acropora yongei
AACCTTAAATAAGCTATAAACAACACCAAAAGACTATATGAATGCCCTGGAGCAAACCTGCGTCTCATAACATTCCTTGTCACCTGCACTTATGTTTAGTTCCGCCGAATGTAAATACTTTGCCATGTCTGTTTCATTTACTTTGTTACTTTTTGAAATTATTTATGCCGAAAGTTGTGAAGCAGCTTATATTAAAAACTATACGCACTATTACTTTTATTCAAATGACGGAAGCTTGCATTAGGTAGCCTATAGAAGCCGCATTTGGTTGGAGAAGGATGACGTGAGTAATCACATAATTCCTAAGTGTTTTGTGGCACGGCACAGCATGACACACCGTTCCGGAGGTCGTGGGTTCAAACCCCAACAGGACCAGGGTCTTAAAATAACTGAGGAGAAAGTGCTGCCTTTGTAGTTACATTTGCAAATGGCTAGCCTTTCTAATCTTCACGGATAAGGATGATAAATCTCACAGCATCGATAATAGGGAGTTTAAACAACCACGACGACGACGGCTATAAGAACGTCACAAATTTCCATATTTGACAATGAAAAACAATAACTTTGACGCTTCACTCGTGCGTTTCGGACATCTCGCTGGCGTTTTCGTTCTTTCCACGACGTGAAATGACCTGTTTTGCAGGTGTGCGGACGACGTGTGCATATTATGATGACAAATGTTCAACTTGGTCTTCTTATCTCTAAAGCTCTGCTTCCAATGTAATTCCAGGATGGTTAGAACACATTTTGAAAGCGTAATGACTTTGAATAGCTGAGAAATGATTGCAAAAACGCGAGAGAACGGTATCTGAAAATGTAACTTGTCGATGTCGTGTTTGCTTAAACTTTCATTCAGGGCGAAGCCATAGGCGTAGCCAGGATTTCTCAAAGGGAGGGTCACAATGTGTCAAAGTGTGTTTGTTTGGACATTTTCAAGCTGACACGTCATGGCATTTTCGCCACCTTTTCTAGATTGTTTGGTTAAAAAAACGTTTGCAAAAGGGGGGTGACGAGCACCCCAGGACCCCCCCTGGCTACGCCCTTGGAAGCTGTGTGTAGGCTTGAGTGGCTGTCAGTGAGATTTCATTTCATCGTTTTTAATATCATTTTTGTTTTCGGAACTTCTTCAACAGTTTAAATGGGATTTCCACACCGACAAGAATTTTAAAGAAAAGCTTGCGTCTGTTGTTTCAAGTTTCTGCTCCGTGAACAGGACGGAATGTGCAATCAGAGAGACCTCGCGTGAACGGTGACTGTTGATTTTCCTTTTAGCAAGTTTGTTCTTCTTTTCACGACACGAAATACATAAAAAAATATTAAATACTACTTTTAGCAAGTAGCGAATTGTTTTTCCGTAAATCAAGATCGTATTTCTGGGTGCTCCTGATTAGAGTAGTTCTGGCCATGGTGCTATTCCATGGCTAAAATTCAGACAGCGAGGCCGCTTGCACCTTATTGAACAACAGAAGCATCCTTTGTTTTCTGACTCGTTCTTCAAAAGCTAAGGGTTCGGGTTAACAATGGTGGCCAGGTGTTCTGCAGATGCTGCTTCCTTGAGTACAACCACGCATAAACCAAATTAGTTAATTGCACTAGATATAAAGAGGGATTTATAAAGATGGCACCTAAGCTTTTCGTCATTTTGCCTTTGCAAACGAAACCAATTTGAAAGGAATTATTTGTTTCAAATTAGCCTTCATAAACTTATCAACGCAGACAGTCAAAGTGTCTAGTACACTGAACTGTTCATCTTGTTTTCGGTATATGGTTTAGCTGGTTTAATATGTTTTATAACTACCGGGTCGATGTCTGTCTGAAAATTTCTCTAAAAGACTCGAAACATGCTTAAAATGGAACTTTATTCAGCGAAAACGCACTGATTTCTACCCTCCAAAAAAGAACTTTCTTTAAGATTTTCCATGATTTTTAATGATCCTCAAACTTTTATTACACATATACAAATAACAAAGACCAAAACAAAAAAATTTGTGTCGTAAACGTATTGTATATTTAAAGCTCTAACCCGAGTTGCTCGAAGCATGGTTAGCGTTAACTAGTGTTAAGTACCATAGAACGGACAGGTTTTGATTCTTCTAAACTAATGGTTTGCCCTTACTATGCTCAGTCCTGCAAAAAGCCCCTGGCCACTGTTTTTTAAGACATAGTTTATAATGGTAAACAAAAGAAGCAGTTCCTAAGATAACTGCGTTTCCTGTTATGAACGTGTTTTTGTTGTTTTATGTTTCAGCCGCGCCCACCCTAACCATCTTTACACCTCTAAACAAGTTCACCTGCTGCCCGGTTACCCTAGCAACGCCTCAGGCAGTCTTCAGATCGCTGTCTATGTGCAGCAGCCGCAGGAAATGTCCTTGGCAAATGTCCCAGTCTTGCCCAGCAACATATTGCTCACTATCATCTCACTACATAAATCAGAACTAGGGGCCTCTATTGGAGCGATCATTCTTGGTGCAGAGGTTCTGTACAAACCATCGACGTCACCATCCACCAGCCCACAAACCGAGGACACAGAAAGCGGGTATTCGGGTTGGATACTAATTGCTGCATGTCTAGGGGCAGTTTTAATATTAATCGTTATTATCTTGGCTATTTGGTAAGTGATATTTTCCAAGGTTTGATATCTAACCGATTGACTCAATAGCCCTAATTAATTCCTTTTCTAGATACACATCACGTGATGTTCGCAAGATAATTTTTCCTTGCCTTTATCGTAATGTAGCAATACGTTATGTCGGCGTTCCTAATGTATGCCTACACATGCAGAAGATACTGTTCCCTAGCTATCACCACGTATCTGCATTGTGAAAGCAAAGTGAACAAGCTGAAAAGATCTTTTGTGGTTGGAAGAAATTTCATTCCCGAGTCCTCGGGCTTTTAGGTCAACGAATGAGCATCCGGAGAGACTCTGGGATAATGGAACGAAATATGATGTCTTTTATTTTTTTATTGATCGCCTGCATAGCATCAGAAGACCGCCATTCACTCTATTTATTGTGAAAAAACGTTTATTTTCTGGTTTCAATCCGCCATCTTATCCCACCATCAAGAGACAATCACTTATTTCCGACTCTGTATAATTATTATATCCGTTCTAATTCAAGCATGCGCACCAAGACTGAAAGCTAACGTTTTCTGGAAAAATGGTGTGCATACAGTCCCAGAGTCTCGGGGCGCTCACCTGCTGACCAAAAAGTCTGTGGACTCTGGATAAGAGGTTGGGTTGTACCCCAGTTGACGATGGGGGAGCGCGCGGAAGAATTTGGACTCTATTCTTGTTTGGTGATTACGTTACAAAGCTATACAGCTAGTCTTTACAGTTATTTATCCAACAGTTAGTGCTGTCCAACAGAAAACAACTGAATTATACAGTAAATAGTGATTTATCCAGTCGATGGTGCTATGCACCCTATTAACGACTGGAGGCCTGAGATAGTCTCACCGCGTGCCGCTGCTAAACTAAGCAATAAACGCATCAACGCCGCCTGTGATCCCCTCATCTTGTACCTGCCAAGACGTAAGTGCACACTGCGATGTGTACATAGCACGAGGAAATAAATTTCAAACAAGAGATTGTCAAAGAAACTCTCTCGTCACGTTTCATTGTTTATTATATCTTTTCTTGCAGTATACAGCGGAGAAGGAACAGGGGGAGCCATGCATTGCCCCGCCTCCAAAGTTATGCAAGTCGGAGCGAAGATAATGTGGAAATGTCCTTTTATAATATCACATCCAAGGAACACGGAAAAGACGGTGAAGACGGCGAGAAACCTGTCTAGTTTTTTCCCAGATTTCTATTTTTTTTCTGTTTTAAATTGTAGATTAGGAATGAGTTTGAAAATGAGAAATGAAATTTAACCATTGTTTGCACGGATAATAGCTCTTATCGCAGTTATCAGCGGTTTTAACACACAAACGAGGCTCAAAGGGTCATTTACCATTGTATGGACTCCTTAGCCTCGTCTGTGCGTAGCTATAAACAAAGGAGGCCTTGCCCGCTGACGCAACTACGATAACAGCTATTGCAATTTATCATAAAGACAGCAAAATTGCCAACGCTAATGCAACTTGATTTACTTGAATAAAATAAGGTTAAAACACACAGACGCTGTGATATGTTCTCCTGTATTATGACGGAATGACGGTGTTCAGACGATTCCTTACCTTTAGCACGATCTTCAAGCAGTAAATATTAAAAATGATATCAAAACATAGGCTTCTATCTGTCGTCCTTTATAAGTCTAATCTGACAGCGGTGTGCGCGTGGGTATAGCAACGAACTTGTGTTTGCATCAAATCCAAAGAAACTTTTTTTAAGACGGAACCCTGCAGGAAACCATGCCTGGAGAAAATTTTATATGTAAAACACAAATTTTTTGCATTCATATTCATAAGGTCTTCGGCAGCAGTTTCTAAGGGATTTGTCGCCTCTGTTTAGTTCCTTTTTCAACTACAGGTAAACCATGAATCTCCATATTTCACAGCTTTCAAACGAGCTCTTTGCGAAGGTTGCTTAAAAGTCGGCGAAGAAAAGCAGTTGCTGGTATAACGACTAAATTTGTGACTCATAAAGATTTACTTTTGTACTCTTTTGGGTTTCAGGTCATATATAGAGAGTTTTGACAAGAATACGCTTCGACAAACAACTTATAGATTTTACAAAAGGCATGAGCGAGAAGAAAACGTAGCCTAATATAAGTGATGATTTCATATTAAGACCGTTCCTCAGGCTGAGAGTCGGTAAAGAAGGTTTTTATTTAGCTTATTTGAATTTTAAAGCAAAACGTGAAATAAAGTGAAATAAATGTCAATTAACCAAAATACTCGAGGGCATATTTTGTATTACATAACCAAAGGTTTTCTTATTGCATAATACACTTCTCGGTTGCATAATGAGCACGATCACTTATAATCATTTCAAAAACAACTTCAACACCATCAAAGTCATCAGGTGCAACAAAGTTTGATGTATCAACACGGTAGTT
>BLFN01000295.1:388880-393880 GCA_014634225.1 Acropora yongei
CGGCCATCGTTACCTTTTTCGTAAGGTAGTTGTGGACAGTAGGAACTTATAAAAGGTCAACGAATCAAAATGAGTTTTTTCTTGATTCTACGTTATGATCAACATGCTTTTAGTCTATAGGTGTGAAATCCTTCCTGCGGTGCTTTGTTTTTCCACGTTAGCGCTGTAGTCTGTTTTTTGTTGTTTTTTTTTTTGGGAATCTGGTTCTCTACTGTTTGTAAATTCAAGCTAAATTATATTTATCATGTGCATGAAAAGCCTATGCTAGACTGAGAACGTATCTTTTAGAGGATGCCAATGGAGCTAGCGCTTAACCTATTGACATTGTTCAGTTCATAAACCGAACTGAGTGGGTGAAGGGAATCTGTCTCGAATGGTCTAGTGCCGACATTTTCCTTCCTCATTGCATGCCTGGAGACAGGTATCTGAGACAGCTTTATACAAAAGCAGGGGGCCGAAATCTGGGGAAACATTGTTAGGTACGGCGCTCTAGCACCACGTTTAAAGGTACTGCTCTCTTGATTTTTTTTTTCATTATTTTTCTTTTGCGCTCGCACAGTTTCCATAAAACACGTCGTTACTGGCATTTATACTCTAACCACACTGAAACGAGTATAAAGCATTTTGTAACTAATCTTTATAGACACAAACACAGCATCAGGGGCGGGCATCTCGCTTATTGAGGCAGGATACAGGATACAGCGAGCATTTAGAGCATCACCGTAAAGAGACGCCTCCGAGTGGCTTTTGCATAACTTACAATATCTTAAATAGCCTAGGATCCCTTAGGGATCCATCATACCTGCAAGCACGCCTAAATTACTTTTACCATTAACACGAATCACACATAATCAACATTTTGCACTGTCGTTAGTGAAACGTTAAAAAAATATATTCACTGTGCCAGTTTCTTAAACAGTTTGGATAAGACTTTCAGTTCCTTGATAAGAAAAAAAAAACTTTACAAAATGTCTAAGAAAGGTCATTTATGAAGTACTTTTATATCTCTATATCTTTTCAAGCCGTTGTTTGAGTCACCCAAGTCTAAGTCATCTGCATCTGTCGCTCAATACAAATTAGACCATCAGTACGACCTGTACTTGCTATGTTTTCGGCCCTTTGAAGCTCACCCGCTCAGCATTTCTCGCTAAGTTACTTTTTAATTTCTTCATGATATCAGCAGTTTTTTCAAGTAATTTATTGCGCGGGACAAATTAAAGATAGTTGTTAGGTCTTTAAATTTAAATAAGTCATTATCGTATTTGTTCTCCTTGAGTTTTCTTCACTTAGCCATTTTTGGACCATTTTTCCCTACTGCAACATTAATTTTACAAACGCTCCAATTTTTTTCAAATTACCCATTTTGGCTACTTTTAAAATCTTGTTGTTTTTCACCTATAAAGTCATTTTTTCCTGCCAGTTTTTTTTGCATAGAAAAAATCTAAGATAGTTTTAGCCTTCTCGGTTACTTTTAGATTAGGCCATTATCTGAATAGTTTTTCCAATGTTTAGCCACCTCTCATATTAATCCTAGAAATGGCCACTTTTAACCATTTTGCCTTGCAATGAATAGCCTTTGCAAAATGTTTCAAAATGACAATTTTAAGATGCTTCAAAATTCAATCATTTCTCTGATATGAGATGATTCTTCGTGCCATTCGATAAATAGCAAAAATGAATTTTGAGTCCTTAAATTTAACAATGGTTTCGATGGTTATCGTGGGTCTACCGAGTTATAAATTCACGCAGGAAGTTGCTAAGCACAAAAGAAGCGTAAGAGTCGCTCAAGGCGATAGTCGAGTGCGAATCTAGCTTCTTGAGCGTAAATCCATAATTCGATAGACGCACGCTACTGACCCAGTTAATTGTTTTACAACATAGCTGTACTAATTTGTGCGGCGGGTAAAACGTTTTTATTCGCGATATACGTCAAAGCTGTTCTCTCAACGAAATTCTTTGCTTTCGATTTCGTTGCGATTCTTTGCTTTCGCTGACCTGCAACAAGGCTAAATCACCTTCAAAGCTAACGGTAAAATTCGGCAGCTTCTCTTTAGTCTCTTCTATAACTTTCACTGTCAAACCTTTTGTAGCAGAAACTTAAACTCACCTGACATTTGCAGCGATGCTGAAAAGAAATACGTCATGTTGTATATAAGTAAGGCCGGGCGTATATAGGGGGTAAAGTTGCTAAACTGAAATAAATAGGAATAAGATAGGATTAGCACGTACGCTAACCCAGAATCAACGAACGTGCCGAGTTATGGATGTAGGCGGGAGGTTGCTAAGCGCGAAGAAGCCTAAGGGCCACGCAAAGCGATAGACGAGTGCGACTCTAGCTTATTGAGCGCTTAGCAAACTAAAGGCGTGCATCCATAACCCGATAGACGCACAATTGTGACAGTGTCATAACATTGACACTATTTTACCAAGTTTTACTTTCTCCAAACTCATTAAAAGCTTGCAGAGAAGCATTTCAATGACTTCATTGCGTCATCATAGTGCGTTTATAAGATTATGAGGCATGCTGAAAGCATAAGCTAATTACTTGGCTGAAATTGCGTGACTTTGCTTGCTATTAAGGCCATGATCTGAAAAAGAACAAGAGCTTTAGAGTTCGTATTGTCTATTGTGAACCCACATCTTCATACTATAATGAATTTTTCTATTGCTGTTTGTTTGTCCTGTTTTCTCTTTTTTCAAACAGAATGGGCGCTCACTATACTGAAAACGATACCGTGGGAACTGAACAAGACCTCCTTGTGTCACAAGTCATAAAACATGAAAACTACGGATTGCCTTTCAACTACAGCAATGACGTGGCTCTTTTAAAACTCTCCAGACCAGCCGTTCTTGGACGAGGAGTAGGAACCGTTTGTCTGCCTAATTTCGCCAATTCTCTCGAGAACAAGCAATGCTGGGTTACTGGCTGGGGCCACCTGGCATCAGGTGGAGAGAAACCGAATGTGTTAATGCAAGCTCGAATACCAATCATTTCGCAACAGCGTTGTATACAGGCGTACCCAGGTGGAATTGACAATAGCATGATGTGTGCTGGCGTTGAGAAGGGAGGGATAGATGCCTGCCAGCATGATAGCGGGGGACCTTTAGCTTGTCATTTTAACAAGATATGGTACGTGGAAGGCGTGGTGAGTTGGGGAGATGGATGTGGAGAGCCAGGCCTGTTTGGAGTATACGCAAAGGTTCGAGAATTCATGCCATGGATAAAGGTCAAGATGTCATCTGGTGGGTCCGCGAACTATAAGCGTGCAGCCTTTCCGGTTTGGAACGCTTTCCTCGCACTGATCATGCTCACAGCTCATAAAACGTTTTTTATAGAGCACCGTTAAACGACCTCGTGTAACTAAATTTTTCCACAGTGTCATGTAGATTAGTTCAATTTTAGTTGAAAAAGAATTTCTGAAAGTAAAGAGCACTCTAACAAATTCCTGACAACTGGTTGATATCCCAACTTAGTGTAGAACGTTTCAAGTGTCTTCTGAAGAAATTGATTGACGTACGTTGCATCTTGAAATTGTATGTGTGTCTGCTAATCACCCTAACTCGCAGCCCAAAGGCTGAATTACGAAGGGCGCAGCTCAACGGGATCGGCCGAATGTATATGAAAGGCGTCTCTGGCTGCCGCCGAACGGTCATGAATGATCCCGGAGTACAGCAGCTAGCCAAGCCAGATGTTTTTGACTTGGGTAAAGGCCAGACCACAACACCGGGAACTCCGTGCCCAACACTTTACGAATAGTGTGTGCGTTCTTTAACGTCCCACAGGTATTTACAACAATGGTTGTGAGACGGGATCTCCGGCTTATAGTCCTTATCCCAGAAGACTTGGAAGTCTAACCATTTGCTGATGTAATTACAAAGGTAGCACTTTCTGGTAGCATTTTTTCACGTTATTTCCACTGTCCTTCTCAAAACCATATAAGTTCCTGGTTTTCTATTCAATCAGCACTGAATATTGAAGCTACAATGTACAATAAGAGGTCTCAATCTTTGAATGCAATAAAGCACGTACAGTACTTGTGGAAACTAAACCTTGTAAATGTTACAAGGGTGAATACCATTAGGTTTATCAGCGTCTTCACCTTCCAAAACGGGTTTTAATGAATTCCTTAGAAAAATAAACCAAATTATACAAAAAAAAAACAGAAATGTCTATAGAGGCCATCCCATATTTAAAGAAACTGTCCGCTATGAAATTTTGGAATGAATTTCGCCTGACTCTTCCACATGAATCTTAGCTGTGAAATTAATGATATCCATCTACCCGTTTGTTCCATCTGAGAGACACAATAAGTATATGATTTTGAAGTAATTCCTAGTTGCCATTGGCCTCTTTAACAATCACCTCATTTGCACAAATTGGGCCAAAATATTTCCAGGATGGAGCGGAATTGCAGGGATTAAATTTCAATAAATGGGCTTGTAACTTGCTGCAATATTTACTTTGTCGTTTTAAAAAAGTAAATTACACATCTTTAAAAATCGTGCTATTTCTCAGCTATATGACCTTTAACTTTACAAGTGTTTTTTTTTTTGCAAGGACAAAAAGTAGGATCAAAGGTTGCTGAGTCGATGCATACTAATTTACTAATTAAAGTGCAGTATGACCATTATTCCTCGTTTTTTAAGCCTTCCGAACTTGAACCCAAAAATTGGCCCATCTTGGAACTTTTCCTTAGTCTCCCTTTGCTAAAATTCAAAATTGCCCATTTTGGCGACTTTTGGAAATCATACTATTTCTGAGCTTTTTGATTTTTTTACAGTAGGGCAATTGCATAGATGGAAAACTAGGATAAGTTTTTTCACTCTTGAAAATCATGTCACTTCTCGAACATTAAGTGAAGTGTATTTTTTAGCCGATTTTTGTCTAGAAGTACTGTAATGTAATTGCAGAGTCGTTTTTGTATGCCTTTGCCTCTTTAATATTCGGGACCATAAATGAACCACCATTCATCAATTTGCTATGTTATAGCCTTTGCAAA
>BLFN01000295.1:420674-423174 GCA_014634225.1 Acropora yongei
AGCCAAAAAAACGAGAGAAAAAGAAAAGCGACAAAGGTTACATCATTGCATGGTCCAATATTATTACAATTTAAGTCGTCTATCGTCTAGCTCTTGTTTTCCATGAATTTTGAGTGATGTTTTCCATATAACTGCAAACAAATTAGGAGGTTCCGAAAGACTTGCGCGAGTTTTTCTCCAATGAAATTGAAAATGAATTGTAGTCGTTCTTGCTTGGAGTCGAACATCGTGTGTGAATCAGATTTCTTAACAATAACTCTAGTTACTAGTTAGTTAATAGTTACTTGTGATTCATTTTCAGATTTTTTAAAAAGCGGCCGTTGAAAATGGCGAAGCAAAATCTTCTCCTCTTCCCTTTCTGCTCAACACTCGATTCTGCCATTTCATTTATTTTATTCAATTAATACAGTCAACTAGCATTGCTAGCTATCCGGTGGAGAGGAAGGGGGGGTGCGACACGCTCGTCGTTTTAGAGTTGTCTTAAAGATTTTGCAAGGAGCTTGTCTTTGCAAGAGATTTCAAGGTTTCCTGAAAGCTTTGCCGCCCCCCACCCCCCCCCCCAAAAAAAAGAAGATACCCCGACGGTTCCACACTCGCCTCAACAAATTTCGAACTGTCTTGAAAGGTCTCACAGTGTTTTGTCTCAGTTACCTGGTTTCTCTCAAATTTGTTCTTGTTATTCTTCGATTCTTCAAGAGGCCGGTCTCCAGTGTCTCCCAGCTCTCCAAATATATTCAGGAAGATATTTGCATTTGTTCCAGCGCCAAACTTGTCACCAGTGTAAACAAGCACACGATACACATACACTGGCGAAAAAATCGCACATAGTTTACTAACGGAGACAAAGCTAGCACGGAGTCAATCAATTAGGATCGAGTGGCTTCCTAAATCAATTTAAATTTAAATTGACCGGACATGCGTATAACAAATCATCACTTCTCGTCAAGATGGACGGACAATTTGACTTTCCAAAATTAGCGTGTTTATTGCGCGGATGACAAGAAATACTGCGGAGATTCACTTGGATGCAGTGATCTCCACGTGCCAATGCCAAAATGGCGAACTTCTCGTGGCCTGCGCAAAACTAACTTTCGCTCCTATCTCGTTCCCAGGTTTTTTTTTTCACTCACTTAGAAACGAGATTAAGCTAATTCAAGTGGTAAAAAAGCCATTTCGGAGAATAAACTGATCCAAATAATGAAATACATAAACCAGGCGAAGGACTGAGCAACGCGTTTTTGCTTTTGCTTCTAACCATGGCTATTTTATCTAACGTACGAGACAACTCTTTTCATAACTGACCACTTTATCTTTACCTGGAAGAGGTGATTGTCCTTGGACGATTGCAGGAAGTTCGCGGATTATCTGATGATCCTCCTCGCTCTTGGACAGCCAGCGGTTGCACTTGAAAGAACACTTCATGTTTGAATGAGCGTTTTCCATTTGGACCTACCAGAAGTATATAACAAACAATTCGAGAAAGTATTCAGGAAAATGAAGCGTATGATTTTCAAACCTACGATCTGTTTCAGAAAGACTTAAAAGGTGTTTTTATATGCTACTGTAGTTACAAATTGTGGAGAAGCAAAAGAACAGAGACGACAAACAGAGGAATTATTTGCTTTTTAATTGTTTTTCAAAGAGGAAAAAGCGAAATAAATTATTTCCATCATCCCCGACTCTGTTCTTTTGTTCTTGAACAATTGGAAACCTGTCACGAAAGTAATTTTGGGATCGCCTCACTTGCATTTACAACGTGTAGTAAATGAAAGTAGAACTGTTTTTCAAGTAAATGAGCGGAAGAAATCGTAGGTTGCCCGCATGTGTTTTCCCGCACTTAGCGTCGAGTGAATGAATTCGCTTGACCGCTTTTAACCCTCTTAGGCGATTCAATGCTTTACAAATAACAAAAGCAACACCAACAACCTTTATTGCACCATAGTTAATCGAAGGAAATGGTTATGAAACCGATTGTTCTATCTTTTTGTTCACTTTTTTCAAGAAACCCTGCTTAAAACAAAAACGTTCCTGCATTTATTGGACAATGAGCCAATGAAAACGTTTGGGTCTGATCAATCAAGCATAACAATTGTGCAGGGTTGAGGCCGTACTCAACATCAATGTTTGTCCTTTTGACAGCCCCTTTGAAGACTGCAGAGTTTCATAACCATTCCTCTCTATTAACTATGATTGCACTCCGAAAAGAAAGAAACAAGACAATGAGAAAATGGAAAAAGGGATTGCAAAAAAAAAAACAATAATCTTAAAAAGTACCACTTATGCCTAAGATTGCAAATAAATAGATACAGGCTAAATATTGGTGAACTTCACGGAGCGTCCCGTCAAGTCTAAGTGTATAATGCCTGTATAAAACGTTAGCGTTTGTGTCTGGGTTATTTCATCGATTAGGATTAGCAGGGGCGGATCCAAAGGTGGGTGAATAGGATGGCTAGCCTAGGCAATGGAATTTATTTTTGATTGATAAATACATTACTACTGG
>BLFN01000295.1:448174-450795 GCA_014634225.1 Acropora yongei
ACCAGCTTTTGAAATTATTTATCTTTCTTACAGAAATTCAAAGCAAAAGTTCACCGAATTTTATGATAATTAGGATCACGTATCCAACCCTCCTTCACGGGGATGATTTCCTTTAATTTCTCTTCATGAACTATAATTAATCATGATATAATTTTAGTGAATTTGAGAAGGTATTGTCTCGAGCCCTTCTTTTAAGACATCTCCAACACAAATATGTGACACCAATTTATTCAACTTTTGTACATTAATGTCTGATATTTTGGTTAGAAAAGCAGTTGATGTATGTGGTTGGTCTGTCAGACCATCGGATGTCATTTCCGAGAGTCATTGTGTAGACTGAAGTAGGTTTCTTTTCTCATTCGGTGTTATTCATCCGTGTAATGCTTGAGTGAAAGTCGAGGAACAATGTTCATGGCCATAAGTTCTTGGAAAAGAAGTTTGCAAGCGTAAGGTATCTTCAGGGTTGAAATATTGTGAGATGATGAGCAGTAATGGCACCTGAAAAGAAATATCGTGTGACATGATCAAAAATCAGATGATGATACGCTTTAAAGTTTGAAGGTAAATTCATCATAACGGCCAGCCAAAACAGGGTAGCTAGTGCCAGCCTGTGTCAGGCGAGGGAAATGGGGTGTCATTTTCGCTTGTTTCTCATTGGTTGACGATGTAATGGGAGGATTCTGAACCAATCAAACGAAAGGAATTATAACTAAAGAGCCTGCGAAATTACTTTCATCAGTTAAGGAAAAACGTACAGTTTTTGATACTCGATGCCCAAGACAGGCGAAAACGCCAAAATCTAAGAAGCAGATACCAGATACTTAGGAAGAATACTATGGTTAAAACTCTGTGTGATATTCACTTTAGTTCCTGAACTGCATGGGAGAAAGCCCTCAAAACCCGAGGCTTGACAAGGAATATTGCCAAGTCTACTCGTTTGGATCGTCGAGCTTTGCAAGCCTCCTCTCCAAAACGAGTTGGCGTGACGGTTGGTGAATGAATAGGCTTTCGTCACATGGCGGCCAAATTGGGTCCTGAGGGGCAGAAACGTTTTCTTTTGCCCCCTTGAACTCGTTCCAATACCTTTCAACTCGAGACTCATCTGTGCTCTCTGACCAACATGGCCGCCACGTGGCAAAAAAATTGACTGGATCGAGCAACCTATTGTTTGCACGCGCCAAAATTTGAAGCCAGGTTATTTTGATCGCCGCCATCTTGGTGAGACTACCTTAGCCACCACAGCTTTGGTTTTTGCAGTCTGAAGATTATGAATCCAATACAAACAAACCGATAATAGAAATCCGAGGCATCCATGTTTTATCGATACTTTCACAAACTGAGGTCTCACCGCAAAGTAGTTTAACCAAGATGGTCGCCGTAAATTTCTTGGCTTCAAAGATGAAACAGAAGCTCGATCCAGTCTTTTTTTTAGATCAGTGCACAAAGGTCAATAACAAGCCTAGCTACCATCCAGAGTATCCCATCAGGCCACATTCGCTGCACACATCCACTTCAAACGCGTCACTGGAGATCATCAGTCTTTCTAGGAGAAGCATGCTTAAAAACAATCAAAATACGATGAGAAGGCTTAAACAGCGAAGCACAACCACGATAGGATAACAGCTGTAACTTCTAAATTAATCAAAAACCCTCACCTGGAACCATAAGCTATCAAACAATCGCGTTCCATTTCGCCGAGTCGTAAACCGCCGTCCCTAGGAAAATTCAAGGGAAACAAGGTTCAAACTAGAACCAAAATGTCACAACAGTACCGAAAATGTTTGCCTGAAAGGGTTACCATCCTGTTACCTTGAGCGACCTTCAGTAGGTTGGCGCGTCAAAACAGCTCGCGGACCCTATAAAAAGCACACAAACAAGCAATCTTTACCTTTGCTTACAGATGATTTTTGCTTGGAGTCTTCTCACTTTATGTCTTTGATTTCAGAGGGGTCGAGTTGACTTTCAGGCACTTGGATGCTCAACAAACGAAACTGGGAATACGTATAGACGAGTGGACGTACTGACAACATGCGTACAACGAAATTGAGAATGCATAATGACGCATGGCATTTAATACCGACAGAAATGAAACCCTGTCTTCACTGACCTTTGCACGGGCGTGCATCTTGTCCAATACCATATGTTTGAGCTTCTGATAATACACAGGACCAAAGTAGATGTAAGCTGTCAATGGCTCCCTTGAGAAGTACAAAAAATTGTTGACAACTTCACATTGCACTGACTAAAGTGACAGCATGACACTTACAGGTACTGTGTGAGGTTATGTAGGTGCTCAGCTTCTACATGCACATGCGTAGGTGAAACCTACCCGGTGATCCCAGAGGTTACAAACTCCTTTCCTACGTAGTTGAAACCCTTCTCAACGAGAGCATTACAAACATCCTCCACCTTGTCACCTCCGAATGCTGCAAGAAAAAAAAGCAAAACGGAGCTATGACTGAGCTACGCTGGTTGATAACTAGCACACAGATTTCGATTCGCGTAATATGAAAACTTCACCAATGTAATGAATCCGTGATCAAGGTCGTCTTCACATAGTTAGAACCACAAAAGTCAACATTTATTTCCTTCATTGTGGTCATCATTTCATCATCATTTCC
>BLFN01000295.1:467927-470635 GCA_014634225.1 Acropora yongei
ACTTGTTTCCTTTTGTCACAATATTTGTCCTACTCTTTCTCTCTGCTGTCGAACTATGAACAATAAAAACAACAACATTGTCACTTTTATGACTGTGTTCTTAATTAAAATTAATCTTTAGCTAGTTTTTCTTAATTAATCACCACTACTCTCAACTCTCGTTCAAAATTAATATTTCTATAAAAATAATAGTTAATGGCTTACAAGAACTTTGTACCTTGTCACAGAACAGCCAATGGTTCCTTTTTTGTCAGCTTCCACAATGATTCGATTTTTTGACAGCTGTTCTTGAATTAGAATAACCTTTTCTGTTCCATTTGCTACAAAATAGCCACCTAGAGATATAGTCACAAGTAGGTAAAGAAAAAAAAAAAGGAACTTTATTTAAGCGTCTAGACGTTCTAGCGCTGGAACACTTATTAGGCACACTGTAAAAGGAAATTAACAATTAATACAAATCAAGTAAAATGCTGGTTTTTGAGGAGAGGGGAAACCGGAGTAACTAGAGAAAACCTCTTGGCGCAGAGTAGAGAACCAACAGACTCAACCCACATATGACACTGGAACTGGGAATCAAACCTGGGCCACATTGGGCCACAGATGCTGGAGGTTAAAACGGATTTCAGTCAAAATGATTTCAACCCAGTTTGAATTTTTACATAATGAATAGCAGACACAAAGAAATAAGAAATCAAACTGGATTGAAACTATTTGCACTGAAACTCATTTTAACCTATAGCTGCAACAAAGGTAAACAAAATTATTAATCACAAGCAGTGAGGTTTGTATGGGCAAAACTATGCCTGAGGTCTTGAGTATGTCTCCAGGGAAATAGAGAATAACATATGGGTGCACAGAGATATGGAATTTCTCTTCAAGTGTTCAACTCAATATCTCACAAGCGAGTGCAGCAAATAACTGAGAGATCAAGTAGAACACAAGAAGACAACTCCATATCCCCAAGCAACCATGTATTATACTGTTAATTTTATGAACACCTTACTAAAAAGAAGTGGACTTTATTCAAGTTTCAAAAAGAGGACACATTGCCATTCATTCATGACACTTCTCTTCATTAATTAGTTATGAATTTGAGAATAGGGAGCTTAAGCAAACACGACGACGACGAAAGCAAGAACGTCATCTGAAAATGTGACTTTGTGTTTCTGCAATCATTTTTCAATTATTCAAACTATTGTGCTTGAAAAATTTGTTCTAACTATCCTGGAATTAAATTGGAACCAGTGCTTGGGACATAAGAGGACAAAATTCAATATTTGTCATCATATGCTCACGTCGTCCACACAACTACAAAACAGGTTATTTCACATCGTAGAAAGAACGAGAACATCTACAAAATGTCAAAAAATGAAAAATGCACGTGCAAAGCGTGCAAAACTACTGTTTTTCATTGTCAATTATGCAAATTTGTGGGGTTTTTGCTGCCGTCGTTGTCGTGGTTGCTTAAGCTCTCTAATGAAAGTTCTCAAATTCATTAATAATTCATGAGGACAAAACAAAAGAAATCACAACCATGAAGGAGGTTTGGATATGTGATCCTAATTATCATAAAATTCTGTGAACTTTTACTTTGAATTTCTCTAACAGTTATCAATGCTTTGAGCAGCTATATCAAACACTAAAAAGAGCATTTCATTAGATATCCAAACACTTTGAAGTTGATTAAAAAAACTTGGCTGTGACTTGTTTTTTCAACCCAATTCTCAGTGTTTGGATATCTGATGAAACACTCTTCCTTGTACTGATACTGTATATTACATGAAAATTTGATTTTATCAAACAAGTCAGTGGCTTCATACCTCAGTTGGTTAGAGCGTTGCACCGGTATCGCGAGGTCACGGGTTCAAACCCCGTTGAAGTCCTGACTTTTTCAGGCTTCTGTTCGCAATTGCTTAAAATTAATTGCGTTCAAAAATTCGATGATCATGGCTTACTTGATTTCAAATCCGCAGTTCAATATATGAAACATTTCATATATCACTTTATCAAACAAGTTGATAAAGGCCGAATTATCACTGTGGGAGATTTGGAAAGCTTATATTTTAAGCATTAGCCCTTTGTCAGAGCAAAATTAATTTCACTCTGAAATTTCAATCCTGAAGAGACTCTTCCCATTGCCCATTTTCTTTTGTGGGTGGGTGGGTGTGTGTGTTCATAAGTTTGCTGTAGAGGTAACTGATCTAGTAAATGCCTGTAAATGTTATTGGCTCAACACTCTATGTACTTATTTACGTCAATAATATAATAAATTATTAGGTACTGTCTCTGTATATATGTAAGTAAGTAACTAGGTAATTCTCTGTAATTATTGGTGCAATGTTGCAAAAAAATATAATGACTAAATAAAAAATAAAAAAACTGTGAAGAGACAGCAAAGCTGATGTTTTGAGCCTCACTCTGACCAAGGGTTAACGCATTTCACTCTGACCAAGCCCTCAAAACATCAGCTTTCTAAGTCTTTCATGGTAGTAATTTAACCTTCATCAACTCATATGATAAAACCAAATTTTCATGTTTCACTCTCCCACTGACGCAGCACCACAGTTTCTTTAGAAGCTAGAAATTTGCTCACTGGATTGAAAGGTCTTAGCCAAGCAAATTCAAGATTTGTGTTTCAGAATGCCAGGAAAAAAAATTAAAATAATAATGATGATTTCAACCAACCTGGATCAATTGGACATTCATTT
>BLFN01000295.1:503206-505706 GCA_014634225.1 Acropora yongei
TACCTCAATGTTTGGTTTTAGCTGACTTTTTCGTAGAAACATTTAGTTTTGGTAATCTAAAAGCCGGGTACGACACAGAAATGCGCCTCAAGATACTGTCAACATGAGAAATGTCATTGAACACTGAATTACATTGAAAATACACTTTAAGGTTTCAATAAGGTGAGACACTGTAGTATAACACGAGAGGAGCAGCAACTACAAACGGCCCACAAGCCGTACTGTGTCAAAGAAAACACAAGTTTTCTTAGAACTCCTTGGCAATGAGAGGGTGGAAGTTCTAGGCGGTATTATGAGGAGCATGTTAGTCGGTAGTGACGCTGATCAATGCATTTTGACGACAGCCACAGTTTAAGATCATCATACACAGTTCGGCGTCCGTCTTTCAGTAATTTCATTCGCTTCCCACGGTAGATTTCCGAACTTCAGTTCAGCGCTATCCAAGTGAGCCATACGGCCTGTGGTAAGCCGTAAGTTTGAACTTAACTAATCTACAGTTTCTTTGTAACCAGTAACAAATTTGTCCTTGTTTTTTTAAGTGTTCACTTGTATTAGTTGCACTTTGTTCCAGACTTTGCAGGAAAGAATAGATGTTGACAGACAACTAAATACAGAGCGAGAAGAGCTGAAATAAAAAGGAAAAAAACATCACGGGAAATTAAATGGAAAGATACGCAATCGCACAAAACCAGATACCGTTTACGTCAATACTCCTCCGGCCGCGATGGGTAAGATCTTGTCGAGCCAGTACCGTCAGGCAAAATTAAAGGTGTGTGTAATTTGTTTTGCAGATAACGTTTGAGTAGGAGCCATTGTCAATTGTTTCCACATTGTTACTTTGTATTAGTATGTGCTGACTCGGAAGTATTACAAAGGAAGGTGGAAAGAGATGCACACCAGCGCGGGCTAAATTTAAGGCGTGTATAATTTGTTTGAAGGTTTGAGCAAGATTCAGTGTCAAGGTTTTCTACATTGTCACTTTGTTTTACATGGTAAAGTATTACAGAGAAGCACACCAGCGCGAGCAACATCGGTGATTTCGTCAGGGATCGAAACCCCTTATTTCATTAACGTACAGTTCATAAATAGTTTTTGACTTTCTTTTCCCTTGTTTGCCAGTTAATCTAGTTTTCTGAAGAAAAAACGCTTTAGTCTTTTCTAGATAAAAAAATAAAGAAAAAGAAGTAAAAATCAATCAGCAAAGGAAAAAAGAATATTCTATTGCGCCACCTCACTGGACTATGTGGAAGGCTAAATTTGAATGATCAATAGGTTAGGTCCCTATTTTTAACGCACTAACCCTCAAAAACGTTTTACAAGATACTCGACAGTTTTGCACACTCAGGTCTCTGGAAATGCCAATAATGTGGAGTGCCCATCGAAATACCTCACTCATGAGAAATCCTTTCATCGATCGATCCTATTCCAAAATCAATTTTGACCTTGGGAGACGTGTAGAAGTGATAAAGCATTAGACAACTGGAAGGCTAGATCCACTCGTTGAAACATTGATGAAAAAGTTGGTATAAAGGCATCTTCCTGTGAGGAAGGAAAACAGTACGAATGGAAACAACAAAGGGTGACAAAGTTGGAGTGCAGCCACCATTGTTTATCGGTATATCATAATCGACTCTCTTGTGCAAAGATTATGTTCGACGAGGATTTTCCTGATTACCTAGTGTCAAAAAGCCAACAAAGAACAGCAAAATTGGGCTAAATACCAAAGGTCAAGTTGACGAACCCAGCATCGCGTTCGCGTACGATAACGTTATGGCAGCTGTCGCAATTGCCGTTTGTGCCCGATTCTGTTTCAGCTGCTGTGCAAGATGATGAATATGGGGGATGATAGCGATGATGATGTCATCTCTCGAGGCACAACCGTGACTGTCATTGCGAAACGTCGGGCCTATTTCGGGTGCCACAGTTCCCTTTATATCAGTCTTTGCAACGTCGAGGTTTCAAGCCATCAAACTTCCCAATTCTCTTGGTTCTTCTTTGATTAAAAACATGTTTAAAAATCAACTTCTCAAAACAAGCGGATTACATTGCAGTTTCACAACGGGACTGTCGAGAAACAGGCTCCAGGTCTGGTCGGGTCATCAGTGATCTTTGATGTCTTGTTGTGCAATGTCTTGTCTTATTTGTTGATTATGAATAACCATAATAATCAAAATATGGTACAAAGACGTGCATGTATCACTCGCAGGAAATAGCTAAAACACCTTTTTATGTGCAGTATAGAAATCAGTTGTTGGTAACTATACATTGGACTGACATGATCAAAGCGATTTGTCACATATTGTTTCGGGGCCGATATTTCTCCCCCTCACTGCCTGGCGATAGGTATCTGAAACTCTCGCGGAACGTCGTTTAGTACGACGCCCTGGCATTGTTGTTCTCTTGGTATTTTGTTTGCGCATTCGCAGGTCCCTAGAGCTGTAATTCTTACCATATTCGTAGGAAAAATTAGGGTCAAATAAGTAAAAAACGCTGTTTGTCG
>BLFN01000295.1:508206-510637 GCA_014634225.1 Acropora yongei
TTGCTACTAATAATTATTGCCCCTGATCTGAACTTTTCTGATCCACATCACCTACAGCTGAACTTCCTTTCCTTCCACTATCTTTATTTTTCTTCCTCTTGATCTCATCTGCCCTAACTTACTGTAAGGAGAACCTGATTATTTTAGTAATTATCTCAGTTTGAGATAATGGACTATACATTGAGAATGGTGGATCATGCATTCTATTTTTCACTCTGACATTTTATTAATATTTTAAAAATGATTGCGTTAAAATTTTAAAGAGCAGCCTGGCCAGCATGTGCTTAATTTGAACCCCATAAGTTTTCTTGACAAGGTTCCTTAGTTATGGTTACTCTTAATGTTTATAGCATTTTTAATCTTACAATTATTTTTAACAGCATTAGGTTTGTAATTAGTTAGATTTTAAGTAGTTAGTTCCTTAGTTAATATGACAGATGCAAAGCTACCATGTTACGGGAAATAATGTCAATAAGTTGTTTTTATAAATCCTTGTTATTATTATACGCCAATAGTCTCACAAGTTAAACATGCCGCTAACTTAATAACAACTTTGCCTCTTTTTTCAGTGCTCGTCGTGCTGCAAAAGAGGCTAAGGAAGCACCAGCCCAACCAGCACCGGTAAGTCTGTACCTTATTAGTAAAATGTGGGCTCAAACAGAAGGATTTATCAAAAGTAAAATGTAACATTTCCTCTCAATAGGAGTGAAAATTAATTGTACTATCTGATCACTGAAGTGAGCTGGGTTGCCACAATTTTAGTGAGAGGGTTCTCCTTCCAGAAATGTTGCCGAGATACAATTCTGTACTTGACAGCATGTGTGGGTTGACTTTGTTGGTGCTCAGAGAGCTTTTCCCTCTTACCAAAAACCAACCTTGCATTAGATCTGATTTGAGACTTAGGCCATGTCCACACGTATCCGGAAAATTTTTTTTTCCGCAAATTTTTTTTTGCGGATACGAAAATTTTCACATCCACACGCAGCGTATTCAAATGATTTGGTATCTGATTGTATCCGGAAATGAACATGCGCATAATTGCGATTTTGGCGTCATTTCTTCCGCGCCATAGCTACTGCAAGGTGTAAACAGTCGAAGCTTGTAGTTTATCACTCGAAAAATTGTGACCTTTCACGCGAAAACGTACACTAACGGTTTTGTGTTTAACGGCCTAAGCCGTTGGGTAGCCGTTGGCAACCCGTTGAAAGCTTTCACGAAGCCGTTGGAGGTGTTGGGAAAGCCGTAATGTTTTTTTCATTACCAGTTGGAGGTGTTGAAGAAGGCCATTGGAAATTGTTTTCCAAGCCGTTGGAAGTGTTGGAAAATAGCAGTTTGATAATTCCTTTGATTCGTTGGAATAATTCCTTTGATCCATTGGAAACGTTCAAAAAAGTGTTGATCTAAGACGTTGGACGCGTTGGACCAAGTTGCAGAACGTAATCTTTCATCCGAAGGCCATTGTTTGTTGTTGTGACATGTCGCGTTGCGGCTTCAAAAGCATGCAAGACGGCTTTGACCGTTCATTGCGTCAAATCTTTAGTTCGATTGCTACTAAAACTTTCATATCTTCCACGAACTATAAATTTTAACAGATGTCCTGTGTGCGCTTTATGAAGAAACACGCACATAGAGTCGATGGTAGGTTGACCTTAGAAGCGAACCATCAAACAAGCCGCTGGCGTGATGTAACGCCATAATTAATTGTCTCACCGTTTGAATTAGCGACGTAGTCTCAAAATAAAGAAGACTTGTTTATAGTTAAAAGCGTACTCTTTGCCATAACTATTGATTTTCGCTTCCATTGTTAACTCACCGCAGCCGCGCGATGTGCCTTTGTCAAGCATCAGTTTGGTTGCGAACAAAAGTATGCAAATTAAAATTTTACGCATGTTTACTTTTCATTGAAAAATTGTCACGCGCCTCGGATGATTCGGAAGTCGTGTGAATTTCATCGCTGTCTTCGCGTGTGTTAGGCAGGAATTTTCAGGCGGGACTGGAGATGATTTGAGTTTGAGAACGCTCATGAAGATAGCATGTCCTTGTAATTATTTTAGATCGGCATTAGATGTCGCAAACGTTCTCTGAGCTATGTAATCAGATACTCAATGAAGTAAACAACGATACGATGATCGCGTTGTCCATTTCTAACAGTGCAGTGCTGGTTAGACATTAAATTTTTCTGTCACTATGGCCTTTTCTAAAGCGGTTCCATACTTGAAAATTAGTAAGCAACTGCAAAGCGTCGAGAGTGCTTATAAGCGAATCTTTCAGGCCTTTATCGCTGCATAAGCAGCGATAAAACACGGTAAAAACATAAGCAGCGATAAAAAACTGCGATGATCAAATCCATTCATTCCTATCCGCTGTTCAAACCACATGGTAAATTCCTGTACTATCATCAGTGTTTAAAAGCGTGAAGTGATATATGAAA
>BLFN01000295.1:513715-518715 GCA_014634225.1 Acropora yongei
ATGAAGATTTAAGGAAATGAAATTTGGAATTTATAACCATATAGGGCCGCAATTTTGTGGCAAGTACTCCTTAAGCGGTAAATAAATAGCTATTAACATTAATTTTGCGCTAATCCAGGATTAGCTTAATTGGACTTTGAACAACTGACCCCAGGCAGGCTTCTATGAAAGTTTTCTTATTATGTCTTGTTCTGTAGTGGCAGCAATCATGTCAAAAATGGGCTGAAAATATGCAACAAATTGCAGAGAGTTTTGGTTGAAATTTCCAACTTTTCGTGTTTGCCACAAAGCATATTTGAAGCTATGTGGAAACTTTAAAACTCATGAATGCATGAAGTTAGTGGTTAACTAGGACTGATGCCTTGTCACTCAATGAATTGACCTCAGTTTCTCTGAGATGGACTGGGAACAAGTCAGTTCCAAAGCAGCATGGTCAAAACTGCATATTGCCTGAGTTTCAAAATGAGATTGTTCAATTCTTGGCCATTTTTGCCTAAAATTTGCCTAAAACTTTTTATTAATTTTATGCCAAATTTCTCTCCAAAAATTTGGGAATGAAATTGGGCATAAATGGCAAAAATAATCGTAAACGTGCCATCAACTCCATGATTTTAAGGCCATGAACATTGATATCCCATGTCATGTGCATTCAAAGGTTGACCCAGTGCCCTTTGACTGGAGACTTACAGCAAGAGTTTGAAAATAACCAACTAACATCTAGATATATTCAACATTTTCTTTTTCAGTTTTTCCTTCAGTTCCACTTCCGCCTGACACCTGCTCAAATCCAACAGCAACAACAGCAAAAAAGAGGTGGTGGTAATCAGCAAGGAGGGATGCCAACTGGTCTTATCCCTCCACCCCCAAGGAACATCCCATCTGCCAACCCTCTCAACCCTTTTGCTCAGCACTGACTTGACTTTAGTTTAAGTTGAATTTTAACCCCATTTTGTTTTTTATCATGTGAAAAGTTAATTGTCAATAAAAGTGCTAAAATTCTGAACTAAAGTTGAGATCTTTCTTTTTTTGTTGTTGACAAGCAAGACAAAGTTTGTATGAAAGAATGCTTGCTTTTTTAGCTGGCAATCAACCAAAGCAGTTGAGGAGTCAAGGATTGAAAACCACACAGTCTGGTTTATGCAATCTTAAGGCCAAAATCTCAAGAATAACTCTAAGATACGAGGCTTTGGCAACAGTACCAACACAAGTTTTTCCGTTGGTCATTTGAGGATGAGAGAAAAGAAAAAATGTTGAAAAATAATTATCAACATGCTATAACTGCAACTCAAGCAAACTTTGTGATAAATTTCAAAAATACAATCAAGCCTTGATTAACTGGACTTGTTAAGACTTGGCTGAACTAACAGCCACGTGACCCTGTGTTAAAATTAGAATTGAAAATATTATCATTACTGGAGAGCCATAAATGTGGAATTTGCTCTGTTACCTCTTATTCTCTTAATAGGTTTCAAAAGCATTTAAGGCTAAGAAAAAAAAGACGTTTTTTGTCCCCGCCAGCTTCATTTTTTTGGCTCCCGCTATTTTTTATTTTTTATGAGCAACGTTTTTTAACATTAAGGTGTTCATCAAATATGTGTAAAGCGCATTGCTGCTGTGTACACACCAAAATAATGTAAATTTTCACTGTTAACCCTTTGTGTGTATCAAAATTAAACTTGTGTTGAATCAAAATCTGATGTTTCATTTCATTAATATTTGACCTAAGAGCTCCAACATAATAATGTGTAAAGAAAGCATGCAATAGAAAATAATAAATAACAAAAAACACCGCCCGCCCGTCCGCCTCTTTTTTTTTTATAGAAACGACGAGAAACATCTTTTATTTTTACTTGGCCTAAAGCTTTCTTTATAATTTGCAGGATAAAATCTTCCATGTTCTACATCTTGAACACTCGGTTGCATTTCATACCAATCTGAGTGATGGAAAAATCCCAAAGTCAGTTCTTTATGTTTACTTCACAAGAGCCAAACTTGACTGGGCCCAAAAGATTTAATGTTTTTTTTTATTGTAGGGTAAACAACAGCAAAAAAATACACTGCATACTGATTGACAACATATGAATCAAAGGACCATTAATTTTCATAGCTTTGAAACAATCATAAGCATACTAAAGGCCTGATGAACATTTTCAGTTTAGTAAATTACAACTTTTGCCCTTATCTACCACAATATTACTATAATTATTAACAAGCTATTCAACGCATCTTATTTCCTAATAATTGTATTTTTTCAACTTGAGTTACAGTGAATTTTCCTATGTGAAATCTTATGCCTTTTTTCTTTGACAGATCAGCCGAAAGTGTTTTTTTTGGTACTAACAGGTAGACTACAAAGTGGTCTTGTAAGAAAGACCTGATAAGAACTACAATGATTGCTCAGCCTTTGTCACAAAGTGGCAACTTTAGGGAAAAACAAACCAAATTTAAAAAAAGCTAATTTTTGTACCAGAGTGTAGGCTGGTATTCCCATCACAGGGCTTAGTAGGTTGGTTAAGTAGGGTTTCCATGATAGTTAACACTTCTTAGCAAAAGCTATTGGCAACCAGCTTTAAGCTGATAACCACTCTAAATGATACAATTATGTTTGGTTTACTCTCTGCGAGAAGAGGCACTTGAAAACCAACAAGTGAAATGAAATCAACTTTAAAAATGAGTCTTCAATGTGAAACTCATGATGTAAAAGAAAATTTCTATTTCCAACGCAGTGTTAAGAGGAAGATACAAAAGTGAACTCAATCGAAACTGCGCTGTGAAGTCCACTGGTTTCATAACAAAAATTAACAAATTCTCAGCTCTTCAGGTAGGGTTAATAATGATTTTAATTTCATCTTAACGCAGTAACAGTTCACCATTCCATATATCAGTTGACTTCCTAGGTCTCCTGTTTTCACAAAATGTTTTCCCTTTTTGAACAGACCTAACCAGTCAAGTGGTAAACTTAAAGTAAGCAGCTTTCACCTTTGACCTCATGGCCAAAATGCTATCGTTAGTCATGCAATCTTTGGTCCATTATGCTATACAAAGAAAATGCTGAGTTTGTTTTCGCAAACAAAATAGAGTGTTTTGACCCTTGTTAAGTCCAACATTGTTGCACATCTTAAACATTTTGGCTGAATATAAGCAGCTTTGCAAAGTAAATCTTGCAACAACTCTAGCCATTTGGCTAGGATTTTTAACTGGCTTTGGGTAAGAAAATAACCCAAGAAAAATAGACATTAGATTAGGATGTGTCATTGCAAAAATAATTCAATCGAAACCTGCCTCAAATTGAACTAACAAAGCTTGGCATTTCAAACTAGGTATTCCCTTCCGATTGGATTTAGAACTGATTTGAATCCCTAGATGCAAGAGTTTAATGGTCAGTTCCTAGATTTAAGCCCAACCTACCATTTTCTGGCCAACAAAAGCAGGTGCAATAGGGATTAAATTTCTTAACAGAATCAGATATTTCCCCATAAAAATCACACCATCTCTATAACCTTCCTTAAAGAAAAAAACTGTGATATGAATAAAACCCTATGTCATTAGCAGAGTCACTGCCCTTGAAATAAAATATAACATTAATAACTTTTCCAATGTGTAATTAACTATCTGTTTAAACAAGACCAAGCATCAAATAATTCATATTTCTGCAGGAACAACTAGTAACTAATTTAAGTCCTTTTCAAAAAAATTGTAAAAAAAAAACAACACAAAACAAAAAAACTTTTTATGCTAATAAAACGTTCACTTTTCTTAAGAAGGAAAACCACTTTTCAAAAAGAAAAAAAGAAAGAATAACATTGTTTCCTAACTTGTTCTATCACTGCAGATACAGATTTAGGATCCTGACGTGGGGTGACTGTGTTGTTTAATGACGACAGAAAGTTTAGCCACTACTCTTATCCACCCAAAGAATTTGCACAGTCCACTTTGCAAATCTTATACTAGAACCAGAGTAATTTATGCAACCCAATTCTGACAGGAGCTATGGTCTCTCTAAATTTTGAAAATACTTAAAGATGTGTAGGCATGTCAACTTTGCTCAAGATGCCATGTAAACTAAGCTATTCAGCATAAACACTACTGCTCATGGTATTTCAAAATAATAATTGTTCCAGATATACTCAATTTATGCATTACTATAGATTATTCTGAAATATCACAAGTTTATTTATGCCAAATAAAACTAAAATCATGCTATTACTAGCAATAGATATGGAGCAAATCAGGTTGCAAATATTATTAAAAATGTGATGCCTTTAATATTATTATATTTTAATTTTTTTTTCCACAAAAAAGGGTCATTAAAGAAATGACGGGATGAGAGGAATTTGATATGCAAAACAGAAAGGATGACTTGCAGTCAGCCAAGTTGACCTCATGTGGATCTGTGCCTGCTTGAATTGCTTTGGATTAAACTGTTCAATACATAAAGAAAAGTCCAGGGAAAAGACAAGGGGGGAAGGGCATGTTACATTAACTGTTATAATGTGGACCCACAATAAAACAATAGCTATTTAACAATCAGTAGCCTGATTTAGCAACAAAATCTTAATACTCAGAGATCACAAGTTGGCATGTAGAACAATTTGGACTTCATTCTAATAATAATATTATTATTACTTGACTACATAATTTAATTGGAATTTTTGCAGCACATGCTGTGGTCAACATCATAACAATTCTGTTGCTAAATCAGTCAAGTAAACAGCATTCCATTATAGTAAAACAGATGCTCGAGGATCAGACACCTACAGTAAAGGATGAGGGGGCTGGAAATTGCCACAGTTCAGTTATATTCTTGAATAATAAAGGTGCTATTTAGCTGGCACAACAGACAGATCAAGGGTTAGAAAACAAAAACGAGAAAGCTAACACATAACCCAACAAACTAAGGGATAGAACGGAAAACTGATAGACACTCAGTGGTTCTGAAACCAGCTTTATCCATGCAAGCTTCCTTTGTGCAAATGTACTGCAAAATAGGTTGCTAGAGA
>BLFN01000295.1:608795-611295 GCA_014634225.1 Acropora yongei
ACCTGAAAGCCAAGGGAAAGGTCCTAGGAACGAGATTGGGTCCTCCCCATTCCCCGCCCTCCCTTTCTATAGTCGGAAAGTGCCACCTTTTTTAATTCACAAGACTCAAAAGAGTATTTTTTTTTTTTGAGGGAAACATATATCATAGATAGAAAACCGAAAACCGTTTGACATTGTCCCGGTTTTTGGTTTTCTATCAAGGACCTAAATTTTCTTAACAATGATAACGAATTCTACCTCAACAGCTTCTCCAAAAATAAAAAATACTAAAATAGTGCGGCAGAAAACGACTACAAGCTAACCTTATTTCCAACACAGTACACTTCATCGCCATCATTTTTGTCCAAAAGTTTTTCGAAGTATTCGCTTGCTTTCGGCACCGTCTCGTTGTTAAATTGATCCATTTTTTCTTTCTGTAAAATAAAATAAAGCAAGTCAAAGACATTCTCCTTCCTAAGCCATCTCAGTTTGATAAGGTGCAGAATCCACACTACAGTGACGGACATTTGAAACAAACGCATTGTTGACGTTTCCTATGCTTCAACATCAGGGCCCAGTTGTTCAAAGGACGGATGGACTGAGCTAGCCTTTTAAACAACTGGGACCGGGGAGCTTTAGCGTCGACGACGGGAACTGCAACGACTACTCTACAAATTAACGATTTGATTGGTCGAGTGAGAAATAATAAGCGTGCGGCACGTGGCAAGCACTTAATAACAAGTACGTGCCGTCGTCTGCAAAACAACGAAGTAGAATTACCACATTTGCCGTTCAGTTGCTGACAACTTGAGCTTATAACCGTAAATCTTGAAAGTAATCTTGAAATTAATTTAGCGGCGCGCAAACCAATCTAATTGTAGCGTATTTTGCCAACATTATAGAATGCGAACAAGATGGAACAATCGCAAATTGCGGAGGTGTTTATTGACGTTTTCCTTGCAGTTGCCGTCACCATTGCCAAAGCTTCCTATTTACAGCAGTGACCGAAACGTCAAGTCAATAACTTTAACTTAGCCTGCATGACAGGTGCTGTATGAGCCAAGCGGGGCGAACGCGATATTTCGATATTTTCGAAACAAAGAGAAAATTTTTCTCTTTCCCTCGTCTCGCGCTGCGCGCGAAATATCGCGTTCGCCCAGCTTGGCTCATAAGTTCCTGTGATGCAGGCTACTTTAACTATGCGTTTGTTTCAAATGTTTGTCTCTACAGTGTGCATTCTGATCCTTATAAAATAAGGTAAATATAATCATCATCAGACAGACATGCATGAGCTATCATTGAATAAATTAAAGCAAAGAGTTTTATTAAGTTTTTGCAAGGAATGTGAGCTTATTTGACTAGTTTTAGATAGCAATGTTTTACTCATTATGAATCAAGGCCAAGATCTTTCGAGTTTAATTTGAGATTAGGAGGGTCCCCTCTGTAATCAAACTCGCATCTTAATGAGAAAATATGTAAATAATGCAAATCCAATAAATTGTTTACCCCGGGAGTGTCCTAGAACTGATTGCGGCAAATTCATTTGGCAACTTCAACAACTCCACTCAAGGGTAAGCTTATACCTACGTCAGTGCTCGAAAGTGCGCTAATAAACGCATTTTCCAAACTATACACTTCTTCAGCAAACATCTCTGCCTTTGCTTGCTGGATGTCTTCGCTTGGAGCCAAACCTGTCAGAGAGTCGGCAAAAAAGGAAGCTTAAGCAAGCGGGCAAAAACGACTAGGAGATCAAGAACGTCATCTGAAAACGTAGTAAGTATTTATCTATCATTCCATGTCGTTTGGCGTGCATGTAAAACATATGTCCTAGAGTTAAATTGGTATGAGCGGTTTCATGAAGATTATAGGAGAAAATTGCAAAGTTGTCGTCAATTGCTCACGTCGTCCACTCATCTGCGAAACGGGTTATTTCATGACGTGGTTAGGGTTAAGGTTAGCTGACGCAATGCACAAAGATGAAAACTGCTCGTGCAAACTGTAAAATACTACTGGTTTTTATTGTTAAGTATCAAACTTTAAGACGTTCTTTTCCCTGTCGTCGTCAAATGTGTTCAAGTCACTTGTTTTTTTTTTAATATTTAGTCATAACGCTCATGTCAGAATTGGAAGTTTAGAGATAAGATAAGATAAAAAAAACTGAAAAGAGGGAGAGAAAGAGAGACCATTGAAAGTGGGTTACAAGTGTGCTACGGCTTTAAAGTTTGACAAACCGTGTCTCCTGGCCACGAAACGGAGAATCGCCATTGACTGACTCAGAGTCTCCCCGTCGACTTCAAGAATGGGCACCGTGCCAAACGGAAATTTGCCACCTGAAAGGGAATAGTCAACGTTCAATTAACATTTTTCGGTTTTAATGTTTAGATAAAATTGCCAGGCTCCGTTCTTCAGGTACGAACCGTTTCACAACCGAGTCCCGTTTAGGCAAAAGTGGATCGGGTAAGAGGGTTCATCTATCAGTTTCTAGTCTTGACCCAGCCCTGTCACAAATGGGTTTGCGTTC
>BLFN01000295.1:805115-807615 GCA_014634225.1 Acropora yongei
CAGCGAACCCAAAAGACTGAAAATTACGAGAAGAACTGGGGCCCAATTCATCTAGAACAAGAACAATTGCAAAGATTATCATGGCAAAAATGTTCCTAAATTTTAGCATAAATTAATTCTCTTCAATTTTCTCGCGGTTGAAACAGCAAGAAAAACTAAAATGAACAGTCGGCTAACTCGTGAATATCAGTTTTTTATCGTGTCCGTACACAATGACTAGTATGATAGATGAAATTCACCCAGGAGAAGTGAAATTGACAGCTGTCAATTTGGGGATTCTTAATTGTTTTCATTCATTTAAAATCAATTTTTTTTTCTGCAAAGCATTCTAGCCACTTCGCTATGTACGACGTTCCGGTGAAAATAGTGGACGAGGACAAAGATCTGCACGACTCTGTTACAAACAAAATTATTCCTTGAAAATGAAATTTCACTATACCTCGTTCAGTAGCACAACAAGAGCGAATGATTCCTCTAAAACTATATTTATTCTTTTAACAAACACTTCGGAAGAACAACGGGTCGGCTTTTGCGAGCTCGGTTTGTCCTCAAAACCAAAACTTTGGGCATTGCTATGTCAGTGCAGACCTTTAAAAGTGCCACACTCGTGATTACGACTCTTTAACGCTCATTCACTTCAATCAATTTTTCACTTGACGTCAGTTTTTGATGCGTCTTTCCTCTTAAGTCATAACATTATCAAAGTGGCTGTGGAAATCACGAGCCGTCAATTTTTATTTTTAGCGACAACAAAACCCCCAAAATCGTAAATTGCCGGGTTAAAATGAGGGCAAAAGAGGCAGAAAACAGCCGTAAACATGAATTTTTATTGAAATTGACGCGAACATTGTCAGTAGCTTTTCTCGCTCTCTGATTGGCTACTTAAAACAGTCAATAAAATTTCATTGGTCAATGAAGTTGACAGTTCAAGTTGATTCTCGCATAAATCAAGATTTTATCTGTCTGCCTGTACTCCTATTAGCCAACTGAGCGTGCAAGAATTTAGACGGTTATTGTAAAATCAGTAAGTGCGTGTATCGCAGCCCTAAATTCCCCGGTATCTTAGAGCAATCACATCCAGCCTCATAAAATGTGATCCCACAAACGAATTTCCCTTTGATTTTTGGCCTCTTTTTATTTTGATTTTTTACGATCTTCTTTGGATACTTACGCTATTGTGACTTACAAAAATTTGTCGTCCAAGAATTTTTATTTCTTAAAATCTTGAGATCCCAAATCCCCATTTCTTTTCACTGAGCCTTCAAACATTTAGTTACATGGAAAATGTGAGTTAAATACGATAATAAAATCACAACAGTTCAAAAACTTTTATCGCCCTTGTCTTTTTCTCTATTTTCTTAGTATTGTAGACTAATCCTAGACCTAATCCATAAGAACAACTGTTTCTAAACTATTAAAAAACTGAAAAAAATGTGTTGTTGGCCTCGGGCTGGTGTTTTGAAAATCCACCCATCAAGCAACTAAGTCTTACGGAAAACAAGCGTAGATAACTTGGTTATTCGTTCCCTAATTGTATTAAACTTACATTTTATCTGTTGACGCAAGAAAAGACGATTTTTTTCTCGCAGGCAGCTAGGTCGAGATGTGTTCTCTTCGCCGGCTTCGTATCACTGTGTAGCTTCCACGTCTCTTTCAGACCGTTTTATGACCGAGATGTAAAGAAAGCAAAGCTTATCTCTTCCTTTATTGACAACCACCATCATCGACCAAGAGAAAACAATTGAAAAGCAATTAGTCGGTAGGATGTCGGGAAGCTATAACCCACTCTGCAAGCAGTTTTATTTTTATTATCGTTTTCTTTTTTAATGGTCGACGTAATAAGACAGAAAACAAGTACAAAGGAAAACTTTGATTTTATATCTTTTCTAAAGATATTCGATAAAATACATCCTGAAGGCAACGTCACTGATTTCTCATCTTTTGAACTTGTATGACTATCTCCAAACGAAAACCCTCCATCATGTAGAACGTAAAGCCAGCGAGCGCCACATATCAGATACCAGTTTGGTCGGTATCTAGAAATATACCCAACATGGTTAAGTTGTTTCCAAAGGGTTATTTTTTTCACTAACGATAGGTAATTTAGACATTTTATTTGTACTTGAAATAAAATCTCTTCGTTAAATGACCCCTTTTTCTGAAATTTAGAGAAAAGATATGCAAAACAATTTTGCCAAAGAACAAGTGTCGCGAACAAATTATATTTTGAAATTTGTTGGGGGCATTGTGGCTCTAAAACTGTAGATTTAAACTTTCCTCCTGTCTCTTACCAGCTAAAATAAACGCTTTCAAACTCGACAAAAATGGCTGTGATAAATGACTAAAGTAGATAGATGATCGACAAAATTTAGCACGAATATTTCAATTTCTTAAACTCATGTTCTCAAAGAGGATATGAAATCTTTTATCTCTCAGTTTGAATCAGTCAGAAATGCTCTTCACGTTGAAGTAAGCGGTGATTTAAAGGTAATTTTATCTT
>BLFN01000295.1:859137-861507 GCA_014634225.1 Acropora yongei
CAGTCAAGCAAACAATGCGAATGACCATTGGACAATATGCATACTGCACTCAGCTTTGATGAAGGAACCCAATGACAGGGATAAGGTTCCCTATAATCATATAACTGACCACACACTTCACAGTCTTTGGTGCAAAACTGAAGACAAGCCAAGAAAAGACCCTGGGAACCGGTTGACAAAACCACAATCGTTGGCACGGTTGAAAGGTCCTGTAAGACCAAATCTTACGTCTGCCTGCATGAAATAGGCTGATTTAGCAAAGTGTCAGGAAGGTCTATATTCAATTCAAACTTGAGCATATTTAGGTATTTGAACTGCACGCGCCAACTTCATTTCACATTCCTGTTCTCTTGCTGACTATGAATCAGCCTAATAACTGCAAAAACACACCCATAAGTGAATTTCAGGCAAGACAAAAAAAGAAGACCACGATATATAGCCAGAGATTTAGATTTGTTCTGCCAGTGGCCCGACAAATACAAAATTGAACTGAGAAGTCAATTATCGATATCTTGAAACTTTTTATTTCTTCTTCTAGTCATCTGAGGTGCATCTGGTAATTCATTCAATATTTTAAGAGATAATTTCACCAACACCCCCAATTAAATTGATACCACACGATCAATACAACATATAGATCCTCATTTTTTAAAACATATTTACAGCAAGGGCAAAAAATTCTAGTTGGTTTGGTTGAGAGCATCAAATGTTCTCTTTCTCTCTTTCTCGAAGAAATAGAATAATCTTCTATATCTAGTATGACATATTGTTACAAATGAGTGCCTTTCGCCAAGGCCGGAGTGAGCTCCACATAGTTCTTATACTTCTCAAATTAATTCATAATTCATTGAGAGAAAACAAAGGAAATCACTACCGTGAAGGAGGTTTGGATATGTGATCCTAATTATCATAAAATTTGGTGAACTTTGGCTTTGATTTTCTCCAAGAATTATCAATGCTTTTAGAAGCTATATCAAACACTCAAAAGAGTGTTGCATCAGATATCCAAACACTTCAAATTTGGTTGAAAAAACTCAGCTGCGCCTCGTTTTTTCAGCCCACTTCTCAGTGTTTGGATATCTGATGAAACACTCTTCCTCGTGTTTGATATATTACTTCCACAATGGAATAGCTCCTCTAGCCATAACCATTTTCAATAATTGAAAATCATTGTCCAAATGTAACAAGTAATGTAGGCATGAAAGTTTACCAGGATGTTTACCACTATGTTACCCAGCAAAACCTTGCCCAAAACCTTGCTTGTTTAGAAAATATATTTTCTAAATTTGCTCATGAGTTTTTAAAGATACCTTTATTCAGAGAACAAAGCTAAGGTTTCAGCCAAAGGCAATTATTCTTTGAAATTGAAAAGAACCCTGATCTGACCCCTAAAAAGGAAAATTTACATGCATTCACACAGGACCTTTTTAGAGTCAGTAATTCCAACTTCAGGATTTATGTTAAAAAAAAAAGGAAAATAGTACAGGATAAAATAATTATCAACAATCCTCACATTTTTCATTTAACCATGCTTTGTACCTTTGTGTGATGGAAAAAAAATAATGACCGTTTAAAAATTTATCCAATTTCATCTACTGTGCATACAATAATTCCAAATTACCGGTATTACAACTTCATCAAAAAATGAAAGTTGAATCATATAAATAAGAGGGGGACATTTCTAAAGGAAGTGAATGCTTTCCAAGATCAGTATTGTTAGTACTTCCCTTGTTTGTGACTGTAACTGTATCAAAATAATAATAACAAAATGTCCATGATTATTTTGACAACCTGACAGAGTTGGTAATTACATTGCTAAAATGCATTAAGATGTACATCACACATCATTTTACAAATACTACATGAGATAAGTCCAACTTTCTTTTTTTTCTTTTTTTTTACAAAGTTAACAAATTAAAAAAAAAACTGTCATTAAAAAGAAATTAGCCATTATATTGACAACCTGTGAGTAAAGGAAAAAAACTCTTCCATTCATGTTAAATTGTTGATAGTTTTACTCAAAAGTGTTCAAATTTTCACAAGTGACCTAGAATAATAATACTGCTACTACCGTTGAACATGTAAGTTATTTAATTCCCAATATAAGTTCCCCAGCTTTTGTACATTATGACAAGAACTCATCAATAAAGCAAGAGATCTCAAAGGAAGAATCTTGTTTGTTCAATCTTTTTACCTGCATTCTTAATTAATTACTTATTAAGAACAAAAGTTAATTTCTATCTGTTGTAAGCAACCATTTGAAGAGACTAATATTAGTATAGGTAATCACATGATTTCGAGTGCAATTTGGAATAAATAAGCACAAGTAAATTTTTCAAAGACTAACAAAATTGCACGAGCCCGTAGGGC
>BLFN01000295.1:988959-991459 GCA_014634225.1 Acropora yongei
GAATGACAGCTGTGTGTGTGTGACTTTCACCTTTGCTTTCATCTCTTTCCAGGAATCGTCCAACTCTGACATCGAAAACAGTGAAACCTTGGCAAACGAACCCATCGACTCGACAAACGTGTCGCCTTGAATGCGTTCTTTCTTTTTCTGTTGGAATTCTAGCTCCTGTGTACAATAAAAAAGACAACTCAGTTGCACGTATGAATTTATAATATGTCTGAATAAATCAATTTACCTTTTCAACCTCCTTGACCTCCTTTCTAACGGCTGCTATTTCGCTTTCTAAGTCGTTGAGACTGAAAAATGGAACAAAAGATAATGAGCATTCGCGAAAATTCCGGCCTTCACTGTCCGGTCGAACTAAAGCAGCCCGTCACGCAATCTCCTCTGCTGGTCACGCAAACTCTCCTGCGCGTTATGAGGTACCGTAAGGCGCTGGGTAAGGCTACCATACCATACCGTAAGGCTACCAGAGATTTTAAACAGGCTTACTACGCAGTTTTAACACCGTTCAGCAGCTTACTTGACTTTGGCGGCTGTTCTCACATGAGCTAGTTCCTCTTCTAGTTTTAAGACTTCTGGATACTATGGACAACAAATTGAAAAGAAAAATTAATTATCAATTCGTATCATGGGCGGAGAGGACAACTGAAAAATTCAGAGAAAACCCTCTCGGAAAAGGGTAGCAAACCAACACTAAACTAAACCCAAACATTGCGGCACAAAGGACTTGAGCCCCATCACCTTAGGTCGTAAGTGTACCCCATACATGACGTACCAACCCCATACGTGGAGACAACTCCTGTGACCAATGCCCCAGACATCCTTTTTAATCTGTTCATTGAGTTTCTCTTCTTGGACAAGGAACTATTTTCAGTTTACAAGGATCAAATCAAGAAGACTTTATACTTACTTTCCTTTCTAACACCGTGATAAGATAGTGAAGAAGGGTTATTTTTGAATTTGAACTGGACTTGGTATCGATAATTCTGTTTAAACTTGCCAACTTAAAACCTAAAAATAAATAAATACATAAATGGACATCAACATAATTGTCAACATCCTCAGTGATAACAAAAAGGACGCTGTTCTCACCGGAAGCGTTGCCTCTTGCCCCTCTATTCATGTAGTTACCAAAAGCGAGAACAACCTCCAGTAAAATCTTAAGTCTTTGACTTCTTTGAAGTTCTTTGGAGGCTTCTAAGACCGCTGTCGAAAAAAAAAAAACATTTAGAGTCACTCCACTATACCTAATTTCTACGGAAAATATAAGCCATACCGAGCCGCGTCAACAGAGAGAATACAATACACGATGACGGAACAAGAATGTCACAAACAATCGGTTCAACAAACGAACAAGTAGTAGTACCCCGCCCTCACGCACGTGCGTATAACGACCCGCACGTGCGTAGTGCATGTCAGTGCTTTTGTAAGCAATTAACTTTAGGTAGGACATCCTCCCCATCCAAAACAATTTCTTGCCGAACTACTCAAAAAGTCGCATAACGATTAGAAAAACACAAGTTCTTATTTTCAAAACATGCAAAGCATACCTTGCACTCTTGGCTTTATTTCACCCATTCTCTCTGGGAATCGTTTCTTGGTGAACAGGGATTTGAGCCTTTGCTCGTAATGAACAATTCTGTAAATCAATGACAAAGTAGGTACATTAAACGAAAAGAGTACCAACAATAAACCGAACTCATAACGACGGACGGCTTGGAGAAGCCTCGGTATAGAAACATGAAAACGCGGAGGATGAGGATTAAAAATTCTTTTCAACATGGCGACGCCTTCTATTCCAGTTATACCAACGGAATACGACATTCATAGCGGTACAATCGCGAAATAAATTACACCATCCACTCTCCTGTAAAGATTTGTTTTGTATTACAAATAATTCATAATACTCATCCGCTTCGTTTTCATGTTCTCATACCGAGGCTTCTCCGAGCCTTCCAGCATTATTAATTCGATGTAAAGGCAATGAAATTACACAAGGAGAAACCATCAAAAGTGTCTTTTCAACGTAGTTTGATTCTACTCAGGTCGAACGAATGAAAGGTTCGTTTCTAGAAAGGAACTAAGGTGCCGTGTCAGTGGCAAAAAGAACCACGAAAATTTGGTATCAAACAGGTTGATCAAGGTCAAATTTCTACTGTAACGAGGCTGACGTTTCGAGCGTTAGCTCTTCGTTGGAGCGAACGAGCGAACGTCGACTCGCTCCGACGAAGGGCTAACGCTCGAACATCAGCATCACCTTTCTACGGTTGGTAATTTGACCTTACCAACTTTTTTCACACCACGTTTTCCTGTTCTACTATTACCAATCTGTCTTTTAACTCCGACTCGCTTCAAATGAAAACGATGCGTCGCGTACATAAGCTGTAATTTTCGGGAGCGGTAGCGGATGCATTCTGGTAACCACTGACTAATCCCAGAAGTTACAATGTTTTTCACCACAGACGATTGTAAAAGTGTTTTTTGCTAGCTGATCGTA
>BLFN01000295.1:1011879-1014379 GCA_014634225.1 Acropora yongei
CAAATAGGGACTTTTTCGGCATGCAAAATATATGAATACATGACAAAAAGGTTTAGGGTGTCTTTGAAAAGGGAGATTGTCATGTCAAATTACGGTCTCTTGACCAAGACACGGTAGCTTATGGTGAATTGTAAAAGACAATGAGGCAACTCGTGTCTACCACTGCGGACCACTGTGGCTGTCTCTATCCTTTTACTCAAGTACAGTCTTGCACTTTAATAAAAAAAATATAGGTACAGGTGAATACCAACTGGATTGAAGTCATTCTCGGTTACTCTGTTATTGGCCCTTGTTGGAGTTGCACTTAGTGAAAATGTCCGAGGGACCAGTTTTGCTAACATGACCACTGCGCATATCCATACTGCACATAATTAAAAAAACTCCGGAAATCATGCGAAGTTGACATCAGATCTCTCTCGCTTTCTAGGCTTGGGAGACAAGAGAGACCCTGGGAATTAGTGTTTTGTGAGAAGTAATTGACAAACAGCCAATTTGTTGAAGATTTGGCGGAAGAAAGTACAATAGCTTACAAACCTGCCAACAGGAAACTCAACAGTTTAACCGCTTGTTTGGAACATTTCAGGCCAAAAAAAATGATTAAACCTTCATTGAGTTCTTGTCTCGTTATATTGTTTGTTCAGCTTTTACAACTACTAATTATTCATTTCTATACAAGTCATCGGTGACAAGAGAATCTGTAATTGTTCATTAGTTATGCCGTTACTGTCGTCTCACACGTGTTGATTCGGTTTTATCGGATGCTGAATTCATTGTTGCCCTTTGACCGTTTTACACTCTTGACGAGGTAAGGAATATCTCGGTTTGTATCTTCTTTGTATTTTGTAATGTTGCAGCTCACTTTTGCTGTAGGATTCATTTTATGTTAGAGGAGAAAATATCCGTGGCAGTTATCCACGCATAACTGACCGGTAATAAAAGAAAAAGGAAACACTAAGTTTTCTATTTGCTAGAAAAGTAGATGCAACAATCCATCGTTTTTCTTACAGTTTAATTGCGACCACTGATAAAAAAAATTACAATATTATAATGAGAAAAAGAGAAACATTGAACAGAATTAGAGAAAGTTAAGATTATAAGTTAAGGAATATTGCGTATGTGTATTTTAGAAATGTGAATATTTCATCGGGGATCTTCAGGGTTTACGCCTGCTCTGGTTAGATTTGTCTTTCTGTGGTTGCAAATTCACCTTTATAAATATCACGCTCTGTAAGGCTGCTCATCTTTATTCCAGTTTCTTAACTTTTTCAAAGATTATTGAAAATTATTTTTTTTAATTCACGGTCTTAGAAGCTGCAAGCTTCAAGTACTCCTATAAAAATATCACACAATGCTGCTATGATATTCAATAGCGCAGACAAACTGTGAACTGGCAAAGCTGCGAACACGATATGCGCAGTTGTCTACTGCGCACGGTCTGCAGACGCCATTGCCTCGTACTAGGAATGATTGCGGCAGTTGTCGTCAATCTTGTGTTCTTGTGGCGAGTAATGTTCTGGAATAAAGCAACATCCCCGGCTTTGGAAGCAACTTTCATTAGATCAGGAACGAAAACTTCACATTTAGACGTGGTTTCAAATCACAGTAACCTCCCTTTGAAAGACGAGAAATTAGAAGATAACATCCTGGAAAGTACAAGCCGAACTTTGCTTGGAAATTTCAGAGGCATTTTGAAAACGTCTAACACAAAGCATGGTGTTACAAGAACTCAATGGCTTCCCACAGAGGAGGTAAGAGAGTTGAAACTGTGAAGAAAAATATGTTGAATAGTATCTGTTTTACACATTTGCTAAATGAAGAAAAATATATGGAACAGTAGCTGTTTTAAAACATTTGACAATATAGAAAACTATGTCGAACAGTATCTGATTTAAGACATTTGTTATAACTTGTGTTAATCATATATCCATTCAGCCAAACGCAATGTTTCGCATCTGTGAGGAGAGAAACTTTATCCCCCCGTGCAAGAGCTCAACGCGAAACTTTTCAAATTTTGTTACTTCAAGTTGTTGTTTTACAGGGACGGGCAAAAAATGTGCCAAATGATAAAACCCAATTGCAGTTTGAGAAAGCTTGCAAAGTGTGCAATAGACTTTATTCGCGATGACCGCCATGTTGGATTTGCTCATGATTATCATGCAATAACAAACAACAAACAACACAATTTCGAGAGATTCTAACGAGCCACACAGCTGATTTGTTTCAAGTCCATCGAATATTTATCACCTAAGTAGGAAAATAGAATGATTACACCATTTACTCTGACTCTTTTTTTGGTAAAAATAAGCAGACGACCCAGTAGAAAGTCAAAATGTAAAAGGCAATCAAAGATATAAAACTATTATAAAAGGCACTGAATTCTAAATTCTAAAATGTACTTTAACTAATATTATTTCAATATTTCGACGTGGCGATTTTCCGCAATTTGCCTTTTTTTCCAATGTTTTCCGCCTAGCATAATACATGGATGATTTGCATGACA
>BLFN01000298.1:57971-60471 GCA_014634225.1 Acropora yongei
TTATACACAATTTACGAATATGCTTTTTCACATGATTTCTTTTTTCTCAATTAAGAAAATATTTTGGACTTCTCGTACCATGTTCATACCACCTGGCTCATGACCCAAGTATTATTCCTTCAACTTTCTTTTCATAAAATGTTTCCAAATCTTCCTGAGCTATCCAGAGAAGAGTTGAGTTTGCATCATTTGAGTCATTCTGTTTGTTTTGCTTTGTTATTCTCTTTCTTTTATCTTTCTCTTATCTTTCTCTTGAATGTTGAATTGAAAAGATTCATATATTGTATTTTAGCCAATCCCAAACTCATTGATGACCCGAAAGCTCTCTACGACCCTCCTCTACCCAGGCAGGGATCATTTTTGAGGTTGCTTCCACATAATTATCATCATCTAACAAACTTCAATTCATTTTCCAATAACATGGGCCCTGTGCACCATCATCCACGAAAGCAAGTTCCAAGCAATTGCAGAATGATCAGTTTTGATTGCAGGGATTTTATTCACCGATTTCACACAGTCATGCAGATTTTTAGATATCAGCCAATAATTAAGATGACAGAAGATTTTTCGACATTGTTGACTCCATGTAAAGCTCTTAACTCCAGGGTTCTTAATTCTCCATATAATTTATCTATTAGGTCTAATTTATTCTGTAAACAACCGATGCAAGATATTACAGCTTTTCTAGGAGTTAAAATGCCACCCTTTTTATTAAGAGCGGGATCCTACGAGCAGTTCAAATCCCCTCCGAGTATATTTTCCTCATAATCTAAACTTCCATTTTGTAACAAAGTTAGTATATTTGTGACAAAAATGTGTAAGCTTCGTATTTTTGTTCGGTGCGTATGCATTAATCAGAACTAAAGGCTTATCCTGAATCTCTGCTTTGAGAATTACATACCTCCCCTCGGGGTCCAACAACTTCGAGTGTATTTTGCAATCAACACCTCTCTTAAAAAGAACTGCTACCCCACGAGCATCCAAAGTCCCAGAAGCACGTATTATTCCTGCACCCCATTCATGCCTCCAAGACGCTTCATGTTCTATTGTAGAATGTGTTTACTGCAAAAAAAAAAAATAATAATAAAATCTCCATTCTTTTTTGGCACCATGTGAAAGTGGCTCTTCATTTTTTTTTTTTAATTGCCTAAGCCTCTCAAATTTACAGATAATTATTTGACTGACTCACTCATCCGAATTGTTCACATAGCCCAAACTGCAGAAGCGATACAACCAATCTCTGACTTTTCATTGATAAGTGAATAAGATAATTAAAGGTCAACAGGTTTAGAGATAAAATTGCCTGTCCAAGCACAATGGAACAAAACTTCACATGCAATTTAACCCTCAGCCAAAAGCAAAATCTATTCATGTAGACTGAAAGAAAAGCACAGAAACAGTTCCAAAACAAAAAAGTTAAACAACAAATGGCAACCAACCATTGCTTTAATCTAGTTGTTGAAAGAATTTTCAAAATAATGTACACCCCCCCTCCCCCTAAAATTTTACATAGAGAGAGATACAGTTCACTGTATTATTGCACTTGCAGATTTGGGTCCATGGTAAGAACATGGTGCATGCATTATGAGGCAAGTCTAGCTCAAACAAAGCTTCTTTAGTGCAGGATCAGAGGTATTCATGACCATTTGATCATAGATATTTATAATTATTCAGTGTTTCCTACCTTTCTGTTACAGTACATAACTTAAATTAAATTTCATTCCAATGAAAATTTAATGTTTTGTTATTTTCAAACATTTCTTGTAAACAAGTGGTAGCAGGAGATGCAGCTTTACTTTCCTTTGTTGGAGATATGCGAACCTGCATTGAGGGAAACTGATATTATTCAGGGTTAGTGTTTACATTTTGAGCGACTGATACCCATGCTACGATTAATTTTGTCTAGTTCTCAGGTCGGAGTTTCCAAGTTTTAATCCACATGTCAGCCATTAAAACGCAATGGTTAACTGCTTTCATTTTTTTTTCCCAGGGCAAAAAGAGTCACTACACGGAACTGAGTGGCGAATAGGGGCTGTAATTATCACTGGCAGTGAAGACAATGCTTTGTACACTCTCCCTAAAATTTTAATTTGCCACTGCTAGAAAAATACTCGCACTTCCAGTTGGGATTATTTATTTTCTTCTCAAGTCATTTGTTACAACAGAGTTTTGTTCACTTTTCCATGCATTCAAGACAAGGCACGACGTTCAAGCAGAAGAATAATTGTTACTTACTTATAAATAATTTCTTTGAAAATCGTTTGGTTTAGGGGGCCAGCAACGTAATTATGTTGCAACTAGATGCTACATCCCTGAACAGTAAAGCAAGACATATCCTATACTGAAAATTGCTATGCAGGCTTGAGCTTTATAGAAGTCAAATACAACTTCTTAAATTTTTCATACAAGGACAAAGTACCGTAAATAAGATGCTATTCGTTTAAGAATTGCTATTAAATATAGCTGAAAATGTGCCTTGTACAGTTTGTAAATATTTTCA
>BLFN01000298.1:90670-93170 GCA_014634225.1 Acropora yongei
ACAAAATATTTTATTTTTCGCTACGTAAAACAACCCTTTTCATCAATCACCAAGGGTTCCACACTCACAGTAAAAGTGCAACAGAATAAGCTATTTAAAATTAAATTCATAAGAAAAACAATAGTTTCAATAACAAAAGAAAAACTTAAACAAACGTCTTTAAGAACTATACTACAGACGTTTAAGTATAGTCGTATTTTTTTGGCTGCATATGTTCCAATTTTTAAATTGCAACATATGCACCCAAAAAAATACGACCCTAACTCTTCAATCGTTACCACAGCTACAATGAACACCGTACATTAAAGGGGCTTCTGAAACTTTCGCACGCATGTACTACAACATAACAAAATACACGTTGCCCAGAAACCTATAACGACTCTACAACACTTACTAACGAATATCAATGACAAAGACAAACCCAAAGACAGACAGGGAATAGTATATAAGACGAAATGCTGCGATTGCCGGGTTATTTACATTGGCGAGACCGGCAGAGACCTGAACACACGAATTACAGAACACAAACGAGCGACCAAGAATGATGATCTCATAATATTGCTGAACACCATTCAAAAACAAAACACACTATTGGCTGGGACGCTGCTAAGTGCTTAACCTACTGTAGGAACTATTACCAACGCCTTGCACTTGAAAACTGTTATGCATTCGTAGAACAAAACCACCTGAAAGTTTTGCGAACTTCAGTCTACCTGTGCCTTACAAACGATTACTCAACAGAAATCCTTAACGCACTTATTTTGGAAAATGGTTTGAACCCAGAAGTAACAAACCTTCGTTGAAAAACGCCATATGGGCGATTGGAGTCCTCCGTTTTCTTTCAGTACTTCTCAGGACTCCAATCAATGTTTTTCAATGCAGGTAACACACTTATTGTCTTACAGCTTACAACCTACGGCGAACCTCACTTACAAACCGGTTCGAGGTGCAGCAATCAGCACTCACTATCCTCAGCTAGACTTCACTCATTCTTCAATGGGTCTTCAATGGGTCTTCATGCAATGAAGATAAAGATAGCTCAATGAGATATTTTAACCTGAACTCATAGCAGTTTTAGTTTCTCAAACCTTAGCCTCTCTAACCTCGAGCTGTTGTTTATTTCTTCGTGCCAACGCGAGGACTTCTTGTGTTCGAATTATTTCAATTCTCCTGTATAACGATCATGCACTGCGGTTACGAGACCCCTTAGGAATATTCTGTGCATCTCTTCTGCAACCCCATCGTCTTTCTGTGGAACTTTTTCTGTCTTTTTGACTCTATGAATTTCGCATTTCACAATCTACTCTTCCACCTCGTTACTTGTTTCTTAGTGAGCACTCAAGGCCTATCGCAATGCAGTATGTCGAAAACGCTCAACGGTACGCGTTTCTACTAAAACCTCATTTGATTATACCTTAACATAATCACAACCTCGTACGACTCAACCTCCAGACTGGAGTCCTGTAGTCGAGCAGCCTTTAGTGAAATTTCACATCTTGGTACTCATAATATCACCGGTCGACAAGAGGAAATGTAACACATGCTATTTTTGTCAAATATCACATACAAATGCCCTATTGTTCATTTTCATGTTAAGCTAAAATACAGTTGCTTTCAGGCAATCAGATTTCAGTGTTTTTTTGTAAATTTCTGTAATTCAGTATACAGTGATAATTTAAATTTTAAAAGTAATTTCGGGTATCCCTCGCCATCACCTTACAAAATGGTATTGTTTCACTGTTTTCCTTTTTGTTAACGTTGACATGTCATCATCTTATCATGTTTAATCGACTTTAAGTAAGAACGTTTTCTTCTCTGTTTATTATGAAGAAAAATCTTGCGAAGCCGGCCTGGATATTGGAATCGTGCTGGACGAGCCTGCGAACTGCCATCCTGAACCTGCGAGACTTGATTAACAAATCCAACCCTGCTCCAGACGCTGATCGCTTTGGTTTAATAACATTTAACAACCAACCAACCTTAGCGTTTGACTTTGACAAAGATTCCAATTTTTACAATAAAACCGCTTTGTTGAATCGAGTAAGCCAAGAGGCGATTGCGATGAAACGGTGGACACGGATCGATAAGGCCTTGGACATGGCCAATCTAACTCTGTTCTCCAGTCAAGGGGGACACAGACCAGAAAAACCAAGTCGTATGATTGTGTATGATTGCGTGCAGGCCCCAAAGGGAGGAGAAAAATTGCAAGCCTTTGTTGACAAGATGATAAAGGATTTGGAGGCGAGTGGAAACTTGAACTGATCAGTGCAATTTTCGTTACTCCTGAACCATTCATTTGCCAGGATACCCATCATAAAGGACATCACAGCAATCATAATCAATAGCTAACCTTGGCTTGAGTTTGATTGATTTACTTTATTGTTCTAATTATTTTATTGATTTCTTTTCGTAGCAAAAAGGGGTCTTCGTCATTGTCGTCTCGATAAGTTCGCCCACAAACACTCAGGTACTGGGACAAATCGCGGGACCTTCTGGCAAA
>BLFN01000298.1:105670-110670 GCA_014634225.1 Acropora yongei
CTACCATAGGCCACGTCTTGATAAAAATATGGTCTATTGGCAAACTCAAGAAAATGGTCAATTTTTCCCATATCAAGGCGCGTACGATGCCTTAGCTCTTTTTCTGGAATGGTTCCAGGACCATGCAGTTTCGCATGTTTTCTTGCTCGCCTCACTTGATGACGCGTGAGCTTTTCGTACGGTTCGTGAAGCTTCATTAGTACGGGAATTGAATACCTGAATGCGTAAATACTGAGGATCTGTGTCTTGAGCCCCGAGGTCCTGGCATTTCTGTAGGCCGTCATCAGTGCTTCTAGATCCGAAGAGGGCTCCATCCCACGCTGAGAGGTGAGGGCTTTGTATAACTGAGCTCCGCTTTCTGGTGCAATCATGTTGCATACCAAGAGACAATCCTCACTGGCTTTTTCGACACTCCGTGACTTGGCCTCTGGGCTGGCAGTTTCCCATAGAACGTCCAACTGGAATGCAAGCGGAGTGTGCTCTGCATTTAATTTCTCCGCCACAAGATGCATTGTAGTGTTGTATGTAGACAAAAGGCCATCTTCATTAACAACACATCCTTGATATCTGGAAACTAAAATATAAAATGATTAGACTTTTGATTAAAAGGAAAAAAAATTGCTGAACGCACCAACTACCTCATGTGTTCTCCCCCTTGCCAGCAATGTTTTTAACATTTTTGATGGAGATATAAGGGCTGTGTTATCGCAATTTTAAATGAAAGCACGATGGCACCAATGATAGCATTGATTTGTCTGAAGAAGGCAAGTGAAAAATTGATTGCTCTCGCTTATTACGGCAGGAGCGCAAATTGGAAGAGTGAAAATAAGAGCGTTTGTCATGATTAAACATAAAAAGTCGTTAAGGGTTGGCACTCATTAGAAAGAGAGAGAGAAGGGGGGGGAGGAGTGGGGTTAGAGAAGTAGGAAGCAAACTATTACGGACATTACGGTAAAGCTGCGTTATCTGTTAAAAGAGTACAGTATATTAAGGTATTACACGATTACCTGCCGGGCTACAATCAACGTAAGTTTCGTCCAGTGTCTTCATAGGCGTTGGTACTTCCTTGTACTACGTCGAAGATAAAACATTGTTGATAGTCAGCTTGGCTTGTTGTTTGGCAATCCTGGTAAACAGTTACATTTCTTCAGAAATGACAGTGCAAAAACAAGTATTCAACTTTAATAAGCTTTAATATGTGAAAAAAAAAAAAAGAAAAAAAAAAAAAACCAGGTACATTACATCCGTGTTTATTAAATAACTGAGCTACTACACTTGTTCTCATTGGTCGATAGGTGTGTTTAGATGAGAGTATGTAAACACTGTTGTGACGTTTTAACATATGCGCATATCTTTAGAATTATTTTTTAAAAGCATACAACACTCTTCCATGTTTACATATTTACAAAAAAAAAAAAAAAATGTTTACATAGCCTCATCTAAACACTCGGGGGCCTTGGAGAATTCTCGTGTTTAGACGATTGCTCAATAGACTTTTTTAGCTTGTACGTTTTGTTTTACCATTTCAGACTATGTGATGTTCTCATGGGAATTTTGCTTTCGTTTTTTTCTCGAGTTATGCGGACATGTGCACGAGCATAAGACGACATTTCAAAGAAACTATTCCCTAGAGTAGCATCACGTGGTCTGAAATGGGAAAACAAAACGTACAAGCCAAAAAGGTCTTTTGCTTATATATATGACTTTTCACTATGTTTATATAGTACCTGTTGCAACTTTCACTGATGGGAGGCTCATCTTTTGAAAAACTTTGCAGCCACTTCGCTCCTTCCAGTTTTTCCTTATGCCTTTTTCGGCATGTTGTACAGATTGCTAACCAAAAAAAAAAAAAAACGGGTAAATAACACTGTATGTACACTTGAACTATATTTTGCCAATCAAATTACTACAGTGGTACGCTTTCAAGTCTTAATAATTAGTAGTATATTTTATAATAAGTAGTATATTTTATACTTACGGGACCCTACTTGCGCCGTTTCACCAAACAAAGTGTAAATCTCCTTCGAAGTCTTCAAGTTGATTACAATTCCTTCTTCCCTTTTCTTAAACCTCCCGGTATGCTCCGGGTATTGACAGGTTCTGGGGGACTGCCAATACCTGCCAAGGTTGTTTCTGTGTTTTGGACACACAGTCATCTGTTTAACCTTGCTCGGACTGAGGTCAAATAGGCCAGTCCGAGCAAGAATTAGCTCGATCTCAGTGACATTCTCGCGTGACAAGTGACATCTGCGAAGGTGATTACTTATTTCATGTCCACATTCGCGGAGAAAAATTATTTTTCGTTCGCCTCTATTTGGCCCGCAATGCTCGTTTAAGATCACAGAAAAAGAGCAAGTTTTCTCCACTGACTTAATCTTGCTGGAATGATTGTTTCGCAAGCACTTTGTTTATTGAACGATCCATTGATTTGCTCGGTTGCGAAGTTTGTTGATGCGGTCAGCGGCAGTCCTTGAAGCGGACAAACACAGCGACTTGTTTTTCGAACGTATTGCTTGAACACTTTTTACTTTTGCTGCTACTAGTGTATTTGTCAACGGAAGAAATTGTTGATTCGATTACCTACACTCGTTTCACGGAAGTAATCCGAAACATGGAATATTTTGTTATAAAATGACAGTCACACAAGATTGAGGAATCGAACCACGCTGCCTGTGCTGGTCGTAACAGTGGACTGATAGCAGAAAAAGTGGAAATCATGTCATGGAAATGATGCCGTTTAAGTAAATTAAGGCTGTGGAAATTTAAAGGTGACATTTTGAATGTTCTTCTTTGGTTGTGATAGCAGGTAATCTTCGTTTCTGCATAAGACAAACAATTCGAAATTTATGCACTTAGCATAGTGGTCGTGCTATTTGCGTAGACCAGTTACTGAATTTCAGACAATTTACTCCGTAGATATCCTTTCATATACTCAAGTACCAACAAATCTTACTTCACGATTTCAAGGGTCTATCTTAATACTTTTCGGAAAAATACAAGAGGTTCTCCGAATAAGTCAGAATTATGAGAAATTTCGCTTTTCGCTACGCCACAGTGACTTTGCCCGCTTCTTGAAAATGGCGTTGATATTGTCCTGTTTAAGTCGCTATAACTTTAGTAATTTTCCATACTCTGGTTTTATTTTACCATTTGTTTTAAGGGCAATGATGTATCTAATGCTGGTGTAATTCTTGTCTTCTTACGTTAAATATACGCTCGGCAGCAAGCATCCGAATGAGGGCTAGTTGCTGCTTCGTAAAGGGCTCAATTTGAGGATTTCGGGTATCGATCACATTCTCCTCAAAATCTCGATTATTATTGAGAATAAAAACCGAAGAAATGTATTTTCTTTCATCTTATATCAACCTTGTTTCGTGGAGAAATTTTGTAGGAAATCGAAATTTTGATTCAATTATGTGGTCGATTCTTAGGCGGACAGCCTCTTAAACACAGACCATGTTGCCGTGTGTCTTAGAAGACATCACTATGCACTAAGCACATCAGTGACACAACCGCCGAGCGGTTCGTGTGCCACTAACTGTTCTTACCACATTTAAACAGCATCTGTGATCTATCACTGAACAGACGCACCGCAACATGGATTGCATTTGTTGATTTGCCCATGTTATGTACATAAATAGGAATTGATATTTACCCCATGGTAAGTCTGTGTATCCTCCAAATATGTAAGCCTTTTTTTTCAATGATGGCGACTGTATGTTTCTTGTTGTCGCAGTTGCTGTAAAATATTTTAGGTACCCATCCGTTTGCGAGGGCGTTGTAACACAGCTTCCACTTAGATTCGATCTGTCCCACGGCTGGAGCAAGGAAAGAGGCAAGCTCAGCGCGGTAGAATGAATTGTTTGAAATTATTGTAGAGTTGATGAACATGGCTGAAGCAAGAACACAAGAGAATTTTGAGGAAAAAAGCAAAAACAAAACAAAAACAAAACAAAACAAAAACAAAAAAAACTAAACTGACAGAAGTTAGGACCTTATCAATTTGTTTGATACCAAACAGACCATTTCACAGTTGTGTGCTAAGTTGCCTGGCCCTTGAATGAAATGAGGCTGGAGGTGACCTTGTTGTGATACAAACCTCACTTTTTTTCTTATGTAAATTCCTAGTAATTAACATAGGAACAGCATCATTAACATAAGAAAAGCCACGAGGTTTCTATCAAAGTAAGATCACCCCCAGCCTCACTTTATTTTAGAGGCCAGGTAACTAAGCAAGCAACTGTAAAATGGTCAGTCTATTTTCGAGGTTTGCATGTAGTTAACCACGAAGCAACATTTTCTCAGCTAACTTAATTTCGGTTCGGATCCTAATCTTCCTGTAGATTTTCAGTAATGCATCCTTGAAAATGTTTGTCTTAAAAGTCTCAAAATTGAAACGTCATAAAATTCATTTCTAGTAAACTTTTCCTATGGATTCTATTAAAACAACAACAACAACCTAAACGCCTTAGTTTTTCTGCTTTTTGCAATTCGTAGTCTAAACTTATCGAGAGAGAGAGCGATCGACAAACTAAAATATGCAAGTGGTTTGACGTAGAATCCCGATCAAGACCATTATGTGAGCTAAGCTGTTGTGTTAAATATCTTTTTTTGTTTTGTTTGTTTGTCTGTGTGTTTGTTTGTTTGGGGTGAGGGAGGGTTACTCTATTCGAGATCTGTGAGTGATGGTTTGATACTACGTACTTACATTGATTACTTCTGTTATTGAACAAGTGTTAGTAAGTACCGGATTTCACTGCACATGGAGTTGTCCTTGCTTAATAGGGACATGGTAAGTATTCTTAAAGGATGTGATATACTAGCAATTGCGACTAATTTGTCTAAAATCAGAGGAAATATTCATGTTCTTCTTTCAATAAAAGTACAACAAGGTGTTCTCAGAGCGTTTATCCCAGAGACATTTGTTGCTTTCAGGTCATAATATCAGAAAAATGCCTCAATTACGCTATTTTTGTCACAACTGAGACTTTTTAGAGGTT
>BLFN01000298.1:135670-143170 GCA_014634225.1 Acropora yongei
GGAAAGATGCCTGGAAGGGAATATAATGCCCATCAAACCAAAAGACTTACGTACCACCTAACAAGCCTATGGGCTGGGTAAGTTTCTTTGAAAGACATTGAAACACTGATAATAAAAAGTAATTATACAGCTGGGAAAAAACGTCAGACTGTCAATTCTATAAAACCGTATGCGTTTTCTAACGGATTTCAGCTTCCAACAAAAAAAACCATTAGTAAAAGCAAGGGCCACTTTCAAGAGTTAGGTAAGTAGACGCCTGGAATAACTCCTCATCAAAAGAAATTCGCTTTTTTTCCTAGCTCCGTGCCAAGCCTAAAACCTTAAGTGGTTGTGTGATTTCTAGATGTTTGCCAAGTTTATTTAGTAAGTTTCGCTCAGCCTTTTCTTTCCACATAAGGCTTGAGGAAAATGGAACAAAGATTTCTGTATCCACAATCCAATGCCAAGTGGCTCAAGAGTTGCGTCACGGTCAAGACATCTTTGTTTGACCAATCGACATTGCAGCAACTAGATAAAGGTAAAGAAAAGGATAGAAAAGTGGGGGAATTCTGAAAAACGTTTTTTCGTTATAACAGTGGCGTTTCATCTGAGATTGCCTGTCAAGAATAACCCATGGAATTTATGCGACAGTGGCCCAAGGCACCACTCTCTCAAACGAAACATGCTCCTTTGCCAAACCGCAAACAAAGTCGTTGAAAAATCCAAACGCTGTATTTTTATATACATATATATTTTTTTTCAACTTTTCCTTTTGTTTTCATTTATTTCAGCAACAGGAGATAGCCAAGAAGAAACGGAAGTTATGGAGACTGACGTATATCAAGAAAAGTGCTTTCCTTCTGAGGCCACTACCGGTAAATCTGATTCAGTTATGTCAGAATTTTGTTGTCATGCAACCTGTTAGAATTACAGCAAAAATGTTTCATATTATTCCTTGGATCGCAGCGTTTTGACTCCCGTGCTTTTAATTAACTACTTGAAGTGCAAGGCACATGCGCAGCATTCCCTGCACCATTTAGTTTAACAATGGTTAATAATGGCCGGTATGGGACACTTATTTTCTACAGATTTGGAAGGCCTAAGAAAGGAAAAACAACAGCAGGAGCAAACCTTGGAGGGCACCAGGAAAGATTATGAAACAGAGAGCTAAAGACAGGGGCATCTGTTGTGCTTTCTGTTTTATTTTAGTCTTGCTTTATTTTCGATACCCCGTTGTTTAGCCTCAGCCACAGCATCTAAAGAGAAGAAAGAAAGAGAGAAGTTACAAGAAATGCTGAAAACAAAGGAAAGAGAGATTATCTCACTGACAGGAATTGGAAATGATGAAAGGTAAAATATAGATGTTTCCTCTAATTAAAAAAAGTGTATGATTACCTATCAGAACTGCTTAGAGAAGTATCCAAAATACATTTGAGTTTGACTGGTTTTATTTTTTCTCATCAATAAAGACAACAAATTGAGTAATTATGTGGCTGAACAATTAAGAGACTTGCCCAGTCCAGTTTACACTGAAAATACTGTTAATGCGCAAAAACGCGGCTTATTATTTCTCATATAATGATGTGATACCTTTAAATATTTGTTTTCTCTATCTTGTTTCTGAACAAAGTTCAGCAAAAAGAGATGCTGGTACAGCTGCCTTTAAAGGCAAGGGGAATATATTGGTGAGATGCAGTTATCTCACCAAAGTGGGTGCAATTTGTTAAAGACAAACTGACTAGATCAAGCGGCTCAGAGATTTTCAATTGTTTCATCTCTTTGTTGATTTCATTAAATTTTCTTCTGATTTATAAATCAACTGAATGGCTCCATGCATAGTGCGGGTTGAAGGATAAGAGAGGTTAAATTGGTCAATAGGTATGTGGTATATTAGGCACAAATACTCCCGGCTGTCGTGCAGTCTACTTGAAACAACTTGAAATAAGTGTGCGTTGGGAGCCTGTCGTACATCAGTAGTTAGAAATTTTGCTATAAACCATTCACCAAAACGAATATTTGTCTGTTTACTTTCCTATGGCTGCTTCAGAAATGCTGCAGGTCAAAGTGACACCAGTTGAATTGACCATGAAAAACAAAGAGAAACCCACTTCCTCAATCTCCAGGAAGGACAGAAACAAATGTCCACTTTGTAAGAAGTCGTCGGAAGGTGACTGGCAGCAGTGCAGCATAAAGCAGGGCGCCCAATGGGTGCACTGCAGGTGCAAAGCAAAACTACAAGAATCTTAGAGCTGTCCATATTGCAGGGGTCAACTTGCTGAGTAACTGCATAGACGATGTCCATCTAGATGGATAAACAGCATGTAACTTTAATGGCGGTACTTACAATGTTTCAAAAAACAGTGCCAAGTTAAAATTAAAGTTCTTGTTCTTTTCTTTTAATCTCGTCGTCACTCTGAAGTAGTTTACCGACAATAAAGCCTATATTAAAGGTACACTGTCACCGACGCCTATGCGCGAGCTCCTCAAGGTTAGGTTCAATCTCGTTCCCGGAGCCCTCATTACCCTTGTCCCTTGACTCAACACAGAGTAAAATACTACAAAATTTTTGGCCTTTTGGAAGCCACTTGGTCTCTTTTAAGTGACCATTTAAAAATGATCATCGCTTCTTTATCAATCTCTCTTTTTTTTGGACCTTTTAAATCACATATAAACTCAGCTATGTTTATGTCCGAGTGAGTCAGACGTTTGCAGTGAAACTTGACTTCAGTTTCGGTCACTATTGCAGTCATGTTTCATTGAATCATTGAACCCAACAGAGTAAAACAAGTAGTAATTTTTTAACTATTTAACCTTGTTTGACTTCCAAATCGTTGCCTAGAAATGAATCTGCATTCTCTTAGCTTTCAAATGACCCACTAAACTTAGGGTGCGTTCGATTGACCCTATTCCGGAAAAGAATACGTATGTTTCGCACGTTTCGAAGCAGCAAGGATGATAAAAATATTTTTAAAATGGCATTTTAGCAGATGTTTGACAATTTTAATGTGAATCTCCGTAAAGACAAAGGATTTCTAACTTATATTCCATATATTCCTATTCCGGAATACAGTCGAACGCACCCTTAGCAACTTGTAGAGATATGTAAGGAAAAATAATTATTTAGGTGAAACATATTGCTGTCACAAACTGCTTACAGACCGACTGAGAGTCTCTTGAGACTCCACACATATCGCCCTTTGACAGTGCCCCTTGAAGTGGGCCCCACCCGCCACACACTATACAGCGCTGTTTTGACAATACGGGAACTATTAATTGCTAGATCTTGTATTTGCGGTGTCCTGTCTCGCGAATCTGCGTCCATGTTCTTTCCCTTGCCCCTTTTGGGCAAGTGTCTGCGTCTACTTATTTTAGTGACATGTATGAAGAATAAGACTTGACCGTGGACTAAAATGATCTATAACCAGGTTTAACAGGCAAGTCTTGACAGCCTGTAAGGCTGTTAAGGCTGTTAAGCCTGTAAGCCTGTAAGCCTTGTTAGCCTGTAAGCCCCGTAAACCCCCTAAGCCCGTAAGCCCTGTTAGCCTGCTAGCTTGCTAGCCTGTAAGCCTGTAAGCATTTTTGGCCTGTAAGCTTGTAAGCCTTTAAGCCTTGTTAGCCTGTAAGCCTTGTTAGCCCGTAAGCATTGTTTGCCTGTTTGCCTGTAAGCCTGTACGCCGGTAAGCCTGTAAGCCTTGTTATAGTTTAAACATTATAGTTCAAATGTGAGACAAAAAGAATTCCAATACCATTTCAAAGAAAACAACTTTGTGCAACTGGATAAAAAAACAAAATATTTGCTTGCAAATAGGATTTTTATGTCTTCTCTCTTTGACCAGGGTGTATTTGATAATCCAGGGGGGCTGGGTTTGGGTCAGGCATAGATGGCTATTATGTTCAACCCCCCTCTAAGGTTTTTGACGAGTCACATGAACTCCAAAGCCATGTGCTCGCCATTCGTCTCTATTGCTCGGAGTTAGAAGCTTCTTTTGACTCCCACCTCCTTCCCCTGATCCATCCACTTTTTCTGTAGTGTATTTAATGTTGGTGCGTTTTTCTCGGCCCGCACCTTTACTGGGCCAACATATTATAACAGAATTCGTTCTTGTTCTGTTTGTGTCAATAAAAGCGGCTATGGACCTATTGTACATAGCCATATTGCTCCAACTTACGTGTTTATTTTTATTGCCCAGTAAACAGAGCTCAGGCAAGGGCAGCATTTATGGGTTATGTTTTGGGCGGAGAGAGGAAGACATAAAAAAAAAAATTAAGGAAGAATTTGATGTCCAGATACAAGTGGGGGTTAATAATAAACTCAACCTTTGTTAAGTTGTTGTTTTATATGGAAGTGGAACATAACATGCTTGGAGCAAGCTGATTCTACCACATGACTGGAAAGAGGGAGATCCCGTAAGACTTTAAAGCGCTTGCACCTCCATTGCACAGCACATAATGTGAAAGTTTTAATCAGGGCTAATGTCACTATCAGCTGGCACAAGATGTGAGGGCTAAGTTACAAGTATTCTTTTAGGTCCTGCAGGACAGGATGTTTACTGAGAAACCCCAACATAAGTTAGGCATACATAAATATCAAGACGCAGGTTCCTCGATAACAGTTCAAGACGTGACAGTAAGAGCTATTAATTAGGACTGTGTGGTATCAGTCTTGTCAACTTCATTAACCCTAGTCGCTTGAATAAAAAAAGCAGTGGCTTTGCCATTGTTACTACATTCCACATAGGTGTCCCCCTGGAGGTAGGAGTCATCTGAGTATCCTAGATTTGTATGACACTCGGCAGGCACACGTCCAAAATGCAAAACAACAAAGATTTATGATCCAGATTTATTGTACCATTTGCCCCTCCACTGGCACTTCATGCAAGGATACAGGTCCTTCTACCGTCTCATTTGATCAGCAGCTTCGGCAGATCAAGCTTCAGAAGCAATAGACTGAATAAGAGTTCAAAGTTCTTGTATTTACTTGACAGGAACGCCCACCTGTAAAAACGCAGATGTCACGGTGGCTTTTGTTGTGCACGCTAAGACACTCCGAACCTTTTGTTTAGCGTGGCGTGTTCAAGTTGCGTGTCAAGTGCGTGCCAAACAAGGCACAGTGAAATACTAGGAAGAAAATTTAGATAAGGAACTGAGGACTGTTCTGAAACCTCTCGACACCAAACTGTTTCAGTGTCCGATTGTTTCCAAAGAACTGCGTAAGGAACGCGAAATAAAGGTTGTGTAATCGACAGAAACTGATTTTGTTTTAATTTGAACATGTATAAGGCAAAGAAGAAGGAGACATGAAAATTATGTCTTCCTAATCGAGTTGTATTCTTATCAATAACCATTTTCGCTTGAGAGGAATATCGAAGCCCGAGCTTTTATTTTTCAAGCGTGAAATTGGTGTGCACCACCTGTGACACTCGAGTACGATACTTACGAATTGCGAATGCATGAAAAATAATCATACAAGAAACAACAAAATGCAATAAAGAGAGTCAGGACAATGGGCGAGCCATGGCTGCTGAGTCATGCGGAGCCAACATGGTGAGGCATGCGAGTCGACATGCGAGTTAACCGCTTTAAAATGAATGCTTGCATTTAAAACTGTTCATCAGCGCTAATTGAAATTGGTGCTTTGACCTAAATGCAAAATTTGAATGGCCTGCGTTTTCTTCCTTCCAGTCTCCGCCGAAAATTTGAATCCCCAGTTTTCGCCAGCCAGTGTGATGATGTGCAAGCACGAATAAATACAAAGTGCCCAGGTAAAAGAAGAACAGCCAAACGGAGACTATAAAAACAAGCAAATTCTTAGTATCAAGAACTTTATGAGCGAGTGTGTAATTTTCAACTTGACTTTTTTGTCATGGATTTAGACTTTTTCTTGCTGTTAAGATTTTTAGTGAGGCACTTTTTTATCATAGATTTAGGATTTTTCTTGCCGTTGCATTTTGGAAAAAGAAATTTCGTTCTGTCTGCCGAGATATCTCATGCTAAGGGATGTGTTTGTGAAATAAATAAGTCGAATTTTAAAATTGCAGAATATTTTGTTGTACCTATTAACCCACACACTACAGCGTTTTGACGTCGAGTTTTCCAGGAAAGATTGCGTGACAAGCAAAATAGCATGTGCTTGCCATATTTCAATGTAAGCAAATTCTCTGTAGTACGGCACACAGCTACACTTCTGTAATGAAAAAGGAACGACAAAATGAACACAAGGATAAAATTTCTCTAAGACAAACTTTTGAGTTTTGTTGTCCCGCTGCTGTGACGCCGAGATGTGGAACTAATTATTTAGTAGCATAAAATTTACAGCCGCCGATTACCATGATTCGATTCTATTTGATTTGAAACATAACCTGGTGATGATAACACAGAATTTCTAGCTGAGAAATCTATGAAACGCAATGATGTTATAAACAAAGAGAGTTTCCGAAAATTTCGCTGGAAATCGTTTAAGTGTGGTCTTGCAATCCTGCTGTAGGAAATTGCTCAAAGATATTCGATATGCTATTTCCGCAGATCAGTCGGCCTTCACTCAGCTTTGAGAGCAGCGTGGTGTACTTCGCTTTCAGCGTGCGTTTTGGTGCAGCTGTCGTTCAAATTTCACTCACTCCGTGTCTTTTTACGCGGTGCTCGATTTTACTATTAGCTGACACGCTCTTTGGTTTGGTATAACACGCTCTATTGTTTACAGCATGCATCACAAGACAAAAGAAAATTTTAATGAGGAGTGCATTACGACACGGCACTCCCGTGTTAAAGAAAATTTCTTTTGATTAGCGTGCTAAAATAGCGTGCCCGTGTCATCACCTTTTTGTTGGTTTTCCCGTGGACGGTCACATATGCTTTACATGAATGTCTCACGCAGTGATGAGATTTGAGGGTCATGTTAACGGTTTACTGCTGTTTGTCTGGGTAGAGAGTCGTTCCATATTCAACCGATGTATCGGTCAACACTCAGTCAGTAGTGGGAACTACGTGCATTATGTTAGTTGCAAGTACATGTGTTTGTTGTGACCGCATTATTGGCATTGAAAATACAGTGTTGATTGTGACGTAACTACGTACTGGAGAATAAATTATAACTGTTATAAGCTAGGAACTAACGTCACAGCCATAAAAAAATGTCTCATTCATTAGCGTGTTTTTTGTTTGTTTGTTTTTTTATGACCTGAATCTCACCCGTTCATCGCTTAGAATATCACCCAAATTTCAGTGTCGTACAAATGTCGCGCTCCATTCTCGCTCATTTATCGTTCAATTTTTATCGCTACTGTCAAGCTGATTATCGTCACGCTCAGTTTCACTCATCAGAATTTCGCCCAAATGTCAGAGCCAAAGAAATGTCTTGCTCGTTTCTCGCTCATTTATCATTCAATTTTTATCGCTCCTGTCAGGCTGATTATCATCACGCTCAGAATCGCTCAAAGGCCAGACTATTTATGGCCCGAATCTCGCCCATGTCTTACCCAGAATAAAGACAATAAAGACCCCAATCTAATACAAACAAAAGATTAT
>BLFN01000298.1:215670-228170 GCA_014634225.1 Acropora yongei
AGCAAAAATTTTTTCACAGCTTTTTTAACTTAACATTAGGTATTATAATGGCTGGTAATAACCGCACATCTGACGTAGGGTGTTTCTATGACTTTCAAGACTTAAAAACGTGTCTGGCGAAAAGCGTTCCAGCAAAAGAAGAAAAGCAAAAAATCACGTTGAAATAAGACCCAATCACAGAAGAGGAGGACTCTCAAGACATCATTCCATGAACATGGTTCAAGAACCTTACTACCTATTGGTAGCAAGGCTCCTGCCTACTTATGTATTCTAAAATGAAAAGATGCTACTGTCTATCTATTTCTCCCAATAATTTTTAACAGAAATCATGTTTTTTTGCACAACATAAATTCAGGAACAATATAAAAGCAAGGATAATATGAAATTTACAGTGCTCCACTGAAAGAATTGACCAAATAATCTTATTTAACTGTAGCTAACTACACTTCCAACATCAAATCAACTGTAAGACTATACACAATTCAACTTCTATTCTTTAAAAAATTTGCAATCTCTTACCGACAAAATTTCACTTCTGTGATCGCATAACTTTCACATTTGCTACTTGATGGTTTAGAGGAACCCACAATCACATTCTTTTCCTGTGTTCTGGTTGCAGAAATAAACGAGGCAAATAGAAAATGGCTATTTGCACCAAAAGACAACAAACTCAACCATGAAGAGATAGAAATTTATTTGCTGCATCACTGTGCAATGGCCAGCTACATAACTCTTCCATCTTCAGTAAAAGTAGTCTGCAACATAAATCTTTGCTACTCGCCATTGTGTGAACTCTCCTTCGTTCCTTGGACATTGTTCAAGAGCCTTACTGCCTATTGGCAAGATGATTCATGATTACCATAACGCTCTGAAAATTACTCGGTCTGATATTTGTTTGAACACTGTTTGGAACTGACTTATCCTTATGTTCTTTTCCAGCAGTTTCTAGCTACAGTCTTTTTCTTCAAAACATCTTTTCTTTTCTCAGGTAAGCATACAACTAAGGTTAAATGCATGCTACTCATCACTACAGTTGTCCATTTCCAGGGCAATTATCTGCTACTTCCTTCTCCTGCAGCTACTTACATTGTCACATTCTCAAGTTGACAAACATATAATTCCTTTCTCTTTCAAGGTAACATCTACAATTTAGCAAAATACTAAGTGCCCATACCTTAGTTCGAACTAGTGCCCCAGTACAGTATAATTTGTACAATATTTGTACGAAGTGAAAGGATTTTGTCATTATTTGCCATGCGAAAACAGAAATAATTGTATTTATGTTTGCCTAGTTAACCAAGCATAAACCTTCGATGTCAATTGATTTGTAAAGAGGTATTTCATGATAATATGCACTATTCTTTCCAGAGAAGTTCAAATCTGTTCCAGGATTCAAGAAAGCAAAGGATCGCCTGACTGTCCTGAAACCTGTTTTGATTGGAAAACTTATGCAGCCACAATGTTTTAAGAATGTTGACATGAAAGCTCCTCCTGTTATTTGTAATTCACTACAAGACACTTGGATGAACACTTCAGCAAATTTTATATATTTGCTACACAGTTCGCCATTAACAAGGTCTTGCACTGCCTCTATAACAGTTGATATTCCCAAGATGAATGCCAACCCAATACTTGCAAACGAATTTCCATGAGCCAAACAATACATTCCCAAAGCAAGTACTTTCTCTCCAGGAAGAAAACTTCCCAATCTCGAATTTCGTCTAACCGATTACAGACCAATTGCACTTGTGAATGGTACGTGTTAATTTTTATGTTACTTGCTGTATTACCTGATGACTGCACCATTTTTTTTGCCTGATGATGTATGTAAGTTTGTTTGTAAGACAACATTGCGGCATTGCTGGCATTTGCCTTGAAAACAAAGGCATTTCACAGCATTTATTTATACAATTAGAAGAAATAGAACAACATAGATTCCAGTGGCCTTCTAGGAGGACTCTTGCCTATTCATCCTGCACTTTTCTGCTCAGTCAAGTCAGGGGTATATTCTTCCATAAGATTTATCTCTTTATTCACCCCCACACCACTCATTCCACTTAAGCCTTCTTATCTTAGTATTTCTGGTGGTTCTTTCAAGCAGGGCTAAGGAACCCCTCCTCACCTTAGCTTTGACAAACCTTAATCACATTGCAAGGGTGATGTTACATTCCTGAAGGAACTTAACCTCCAAGGGCACATTTGCAGATTGTTAAAACGTTTCTAGTTTAGTCTGGGAATAATAAAAAAAGTGTTAAACTGCCTGTTATCAGCTCACCAGTTTCAGATTAAGAAATAAATCTTCTTCGGCATCAAGGCCGTGTGTGATTTATTCAACAAGGGTACAGCAGCCCAAGGTGAATCAATCACATATCCACGAGGTGCCTAAGAATAATGGGCTTATCTTTTCTTTTGCATGGGCAAGGTTTCAGAACTGTGTAATAAAACAATGATAGACATATTTCTTTTTTTTTAAAGTTGAGGCTAGTGTTATTGAGAAAGCAATTGTCCAAGCAAGAGTTCCAGAATGCAATTTGAGCAACTGCTCAGTAGTATTTGAAATGTAACAACAGTTTTGTTGAAATAAACACAATACTATTGAAGTAAACTTGTGGTCATGTTTCTCAGAGTGTTTAATGCGATGCATCTGGGTGTCCTGCAAGGGGAATGTATCTCTGGTATTCCCCTACCTTTTAAAAAAAGTTGCTAATTAGCATGGTTTATTCCATGAAATCAGCCGGGAAGAACAAAGTAAAGTGAGCCATGTGAAAAATAATGCTTTTTGTACTTCTGGTGCTCTGACGATAACCCAGGCTCACTCTGCCCTAAAATAGTTTCCACTCTTTCCTTCCCACACTTCATTGAAATTCTTTGAATTGTGAGTTTTGTAAGAACATCAGAGTCTGCTAAAACTGTTAAAGAGGAACTTCAGGGTAAAAATAATGTTTTTTTGTACAGTTGGCCTAAATTTTCTATGTTCCGCCATCTTTGAAAAATACAAGCTGCGTTGCGTTTGTCAGCAGTGTGATCTGACGTATGAACGTCAAGATTTTTTCTGGGATCGATCTTCAATAAAAGCTCTTTGCCTTCTGTTTCCATAGTTTTCACAGTAATATCAGAAAAAGGTTACACTTTCTTTGCATGTGAGAGTTACTAGAAAATGGCCAACTGTTGTGTCCCTGAATGTATGAATTATTAAGCAAAAACAATACAACATCAAAATTCACAGAATATTATGGGATTCACAGGGGGCAAACAAACTCACAATCGTGTACGTGACATGTAAATTGTGCCATAAAACTGTCTACTTTTCTAATCCAACGTAAGTCATGGCTGATGAGCGATCAACAAGATGAAAACAAAAAAAAGTTCAGTAGAGGGGAGCTGAATGTGTGGAACACTGAGACAAGGCGAATTCATTTGATACTCGTTAACGCAAGTTGGCAACAAAAGTTTTCTATCCTTCCCAAAAATGCGAACATATGAGTAGCTTTGTGATCACCAGCCTTAATGCTCTGTTCCGTTCTAAATCAAGAATTACATCATTCTGCTCTTCCTTCTCTTCTTTAAACAGTTCTTTAATTTTCTTCAACTGTTGTTGTTGTTGGAGGTTTCGGCTGTAATGTTAGTATCACTATCAGATCTTTCCTCTTTAATGTTAATACATTTTTTAACCCTTCAGAAGAAGTGATGGATCTGGATGACCGACCGTTGGTTTTCCAATCTCAAAATGATTTGAGCGAACTTTGGTATCTTTGTTTACTTAAAAATATATTCTTCAAAGTTGTTTGGTGCAAACTGTGAACCTCTTCCATCTTCGGCTCCTTGCAGGACCAGAAACGTATGTGAGGTTTTCCTCTGAAGAAACTGGTATGTTCATTGATAACACATTTTTCCGGCTATCTACGATCATTGTTATTCCCAAATACCGCACAACGATCGCCTTTCCCCATTTGTATATCTTTTCTGTTGACCAATAAGACTTGATAACATACCGTTTGTGCATGCGGAGTTTCCGTTTCAAAGAACATTTTGACCCCTGGTAATCCCATAATTTCTGTAAATTTATTTTATTCAAAATGGCTGCTGAATCGTTGGAAAGCTCTATTTAAAGGTACTTCTTTGCGAATCTCCCCTGTTAACAAAATTGAACATTTAAAGGGAAAATTTACTAAGATGTACATCAATATTATATCATTTCCCCTAATGGTTTGAGTGTCTATTTTTTACTCAAAGTCCCTTTTTATATTATTAGCTTTCTCAAAGGGAAGAGGTTGTGCGGGACTATTCGACATGTAGATAATAAGTACAGTTCCCACTAGAAAAAGGGGAAAACGAGCATTTCTACATTTTATTTTTTTATTAGATTAGGCTATTCAAGAACTATTACCATTTGTTATAAAACTGTCGCAATTCAAACAGATCCAACAGGTAATGCATCAACCTATGTTTCTGGGAAGACAAGCAATGAGGTTCCCTTACCTGATCAACATGAGGTACATGTTTCAGTCAACGCAAAGAAATCAAAGGCCAAACATCACCACAGTTATGCCACGCAGCCACCCCCTCATGTAATTTTCCCTCGTATGAGAATAACAGCTTCAATGCTAACTCACCACTTCCACTGTATGAAGTAAAAGTTGTTCTAAGCACAGCTACTGAAGATGATGAAAGTGTTGTAGGCATTGAGAATGGTGATGGTGGTATTGATGTGGATGATGATGATAAACATAATAAAGACTTTAACCCCCATTGGTTATCTGGTGAGGAAAAAATTCACAGATGACAACAATTTATTATCTGGAGATGAACATGATGGGAACTGTACATCTGTCACTCGGATTGCAAAAGAAATATCTTGTATTTGATTCAAGTCTCAATAAGTTGCTATAAAGGTGTCCAGACTGCGTCATAATTCAACAGCGGCCGAATACAATAATTATTGATACAATGCTATCAATTGAAGTAACATAACTGCCAGCAATATAAGAAAAATATATTGTAAATTTTTCTCAAAGTTTATTGATTATAATAAATAGTTTTAATATTATTGTGCAATATTTATGAGTTGAGAAAATAAACAAAGTGTTTCTTCATGGTTTGACAGATACTGAAGCCCCTGTTCTTCCATCACACAATGAAAGTATTCCTGAAAGACATTTCCTTCTTCTTCGTAGGCACATTTACTTCTTATTTCTAAAATTTTGTCTTTGGAAACAGGTACAGAGCAGTCAAATGCACCTGATTCTTCAGGTAGTTAAAACAACACATCAGCAACTCCTCCAACTGTGTCATACCTAGATGGTCTAACCTGTAAAAGTGTTCTTCACAAATGAGTTATTCCAAGAAAGCAAAATAACAAAACACATTACCATAAAAAAACTTTTTCCCTCAACATATATTATACAACAATTCCCCGAAGGAGAGGTGAATAGTGGTGGATATATACCGAGACGCGAAGCGTCTAGGTATATATCCACCGCTCTTCACCGACCCTGAGGGAAAATTGCTATCCACTGATTTGGTAAATACTAATAACATATATTAACGATTACGGCAATGATCATGGTAATATTTTAATTAAGGATCCGCTTCACACAGGACCTTACTAAAGATAATAAATACACATGTGTCAAATTTGTAGCTACTACATGCCAAAGGAAAAGATACCAAAGAGCTATCAGGCTTCTCCAATCTCTACCTAAGCTGGCCTTTGTAAAAATGGCTATATTGATCTCTCAGAAGAGGCTGATTCAGTTCTGGCCCTAATTCTGTCACAAAATGTGATTCTCTTGGGAGAGAGTCCAGGCTGGCACAATATTGTCTATGCATGTTTTAAAAAGCTTAGCAAAAGAAACTGATCAAAAGACAAGTGTCCACAGACAATAACTTCTCAGACTCTCTACCCTGAAAGTGTGGTACTACATCATAGAGACAGTAAAAAAAGTTAAAAAGTAAAAAAAATCACACTTTCTTGTGACAGTAATCAAATTAAAGTTATGGAAGAAGGGCTGAGAAACACATCATTGGAATATAAAACAGAAAAATTTTGTTCTATGCAGTTCATTCATGCTCTTGTCACTTCCTACTAATATTACTAAACTTACCATCGATGTGCCAGCATTGATTTGGCCCACGGGATAGATAGTGCCGTTGTTTGAGCTTCTTTTTCTTTCTCAAACTACTTGCCTCAGGATCAATATCATGCAAGATTTGTGCGACCGTGTTTCGTGGGATGTGAATTTACTTTATTTCAAGCAAATGCCACATTTTCCTGTAAGCTCAAGGGCAATCAGACCCTTGCATTTCCTCCTTGATTATGTTCCTTACTTCTTCTTCACTTCTCCAAGTCTCATTTCTTGATAATTTGTATTTCACAAGCTTCCTTTTAAGTGTTCGTACATTCATGTATATATCATGCTTACTTCTCAAAAAATTGATGATCACATCATACTTGTACACGAGATGGAAATGACGTTCAACAATCTCCCTTACGGGATGCCCCAATGGCTGCATCCATTGCCCATATTAACTCTAAAGGACGTCTAAGATGACTAGTACAAATACGGGAAATAAAGTGGATCCATTAAGCACCTCACAGACAATAGGTCTCTATCGATCTATAAATTCAATGCATTGTAGCAGGATTGCGTTACTCCCAATTGACGTCACATTTGAAACAATGAGAGATTACAAAATTATCCAACCCCCGGGCTGGGTTTCATCAAGGTGACGTAAATATATAATTTATGCTGAATTTATGAATTTCACAAACGTGTTTTTTCGTAATGCTGTCACCTTCTAAGAAATCGTGTGCCAGAATCTGACTCAGAAGACCCTGATTCTTCCACTGAATTGCTTGAGGAAACTACTGCTGGTTTGGAAAACGGCATAGGATCACCTGCTCGCAAACCAATCCAACATTTCAAGGTAAAACGGACTAAAATTCAAGACATATACAGCCTCACGTAAGTGTAATTTTTATTTTGATAAATAAAGTTTTGCTTGGTACTTGGAAATATATTGGAAAAAAAAGATACCTAGATAGTTATGTTTATCTTCAACTCATGCAGTTAGTGTTCTGAATTGCAGTTGAAGGTCAATGCACAACCATCAGCTAACTACAAAACAATGTTACAAAACTGGAAAAAAGGATTAGTTCTAACTTTCAGTTTCAGTGTCTTTGTAATCCCTGACCTAAGATTGTAGCCGTGGCACAGAAGACCCTGATTCTTCCACTGAATTGCTTGAGGAAACTACTGCTGGTTTGGAAAACGGCATAGGATCACCTGCTCGCAAACCAATCCAACATTTCAAGGTAAAACGGACTAAAATTCAAGACATTATACAGCCTCACGTAAGTGTAATTTTTATTTTGATAAATAAAGTTTTGCTTGGTACTTGGAAATATATTGGAAAAAAAAGATACCTAGATAGTTATGTTTATCTTCAACTCATGCAGTTAGTGTTCTGAATTGCAGTTGAAGGTCAATGCACAACCATCAGCTAACTACAAAACAATGTTACAAAACTGGAAAAAAGGATTAGTTCTAACTTTCAGTTTCAGTGTCTTTGTAATCCCTGACCTAAGATTGTAGCCGTGGCACCCAACCTCTACTCTGTTTCTAATTATATTATTCCAAAGAATCTTATTCTAAGCCTGATCAACAAATTTTATACAGGCGGCTTGCTGCCTACGGGCAGCATAGTCATAAATACACAAAATGATCTTAAAGGCTTTTTTCTGAATAGATTCTACAACTTCAATTATCCTGACTTTTTCGTATGGTCCCAATTTTTCCATTCATATTATTAGCTGTGATCTTGAAAACTCAAAATTCTTTTCAAAATTCACTAATGTCACGAGGTAAAGAAATATTCTGATGCTGATATCAGGTTGGCTCAATTGTTTTGTTGCCAAGGGAATTTCATGCTTGATTAGTTTCTTCTGGGTCAGTTATGTAAACGAGCGATTCATCAGGAACTCAAATAAAAAACATGTCTATGAGGCGAAAGCGAGCCGATCTATCAGCTATGACAAATGATGGACTTTGCAAGGCAATTAAGCTGCAACTCTTTGCAGCAAACAAACATGTTTTACAATTTAGACCTTTGTAAATACTTGAACTGAAAGTCTTTATTTGTCACTATTAACAGGCTGTGTAGATTACACAATTAAGATGATGTTCTCTTCGCCATATACCTTTTATTTACATTGCCATCTCAATAATATTAATGTTTCTAAATCCTTGATTCCGCCCCTACTAAGTTTCAACTTAAAGTCAAGGATGCTATGCATACAAATTGGGAAAAGCCTAATTTAAACCAATAAGTTCATCACGTCAACCTGACACTAATGCTTTGGGCTCTACATTCTTTCAAACACTCTGAACCTCACTCAAATATGTACTTCTTGTCACATAATCATAATTAAATATGCATGTTTTGCCTAGTTGTTATATAGTCCTAACCGTTTTTCATATATTTTGTAACTGACGATGATGTTCGCAACATCGAAACATGTTTTGAAATGAAAAAATGTTGTAATTTTCTTAAAGTTGACAATTCATTACCATTTGCATTATTACATTTTGCATTAAGAAAGTTATTACATTTTGTGTTAGTACTTGTATGCGGCGATTTTTATTACATTTTGCATTAGAATTACATTACGCTGCAATTATTACATTTTGATCTTTATCAGCCTGGGCAAAATATAGTAGTTGATGAAAGGAAGGTTAAGTCTAGAAAATGGTCCAGCATCAGACAGTTCAATAAGAACAAACTTACCTACTGGGGAATCAAATTCTGGGTACTGGTGGACAGCCCGAATGGCTATACCATTAACTTTAATGTCTCTGTTGGTAAAGTTGCAGGGTAGCATGTCAGTGCAAACAGGCTAGTACTGAATATGATGTCGTTATGAAGCTTATGAACCCCATATCATCTTTACGTACATAATTTTTATTCATCAAGGTCCTCTTTGCCATGGGTGTAGGTGCTACAGGCACTATAAGAGAAAATAGAAGAGATTTTCCTGAAAAGACAGTATAGTATGGGCCAAAGGAAAAGATAGTGGTAGTGTTTGATGGGGAAGGGACCCTCCCTGCTTGGCCTTACAGTGGCTGGATTATAAGGTAGCTTCTATGCTAACCACTATTGAAAATACATATGTCAAGAAGCAGGCCACTCGTAAAAAGACTGCGAGGGAGTCTGAGATAAGAGCGTCTCAGGACAGAAACTTCAACGAAGAGGTTGGTATCAGAGTAGAAATAAAGGAAAATAGCAATTGTCTACAACATTTTGAACTACTTTTTACTAATGATGTTTATCGGCTGATTCTGAACGAGGCAATCCTAGAACTAAAGGCATGGCTTGGTCTCACTTTAAATGTGGGTTTAGTAAGAAAAAAAAGTATTAAGTCTTCCTGGTCTAAGAATTCTGTCATCCAAATCCCCATTTTCCCAAACACCACGTCAAGAGATTGCTACCTTCACATTCTGCGATTTCTGCATTTTACTGACAATGACAATGCACCAGCCCGAACTGATCCTAATAGGGATAAACTGTGGAAAATAAAGCCATTTTTGAACGCTTTGCTACCAAGACTCATGGCAGTTTATGCACCTTCACAGAATTTATCTTTGGGTGAGACAAAATTCAAGGGGCGAGTCCACTTTAGGCAGTTTTTGACTTTGAAACAAAGCAGTTTCAGACTCAAAGGTTTTGTCATAGCAGATGCCTCAACTGGCTATGTTCTTAACACATCTATTTATACTGGCAAAGAGGGCCCTGCTGCCAGTGAGGACTTAGCCATGCATATTGTTCTGAACCTAACAGAGCCATATGCCCATAAAGGATAACAGTTGTTTGTTGACAACTGGTATACCAGTGTACCCCTCTTTCTGGAACTGGAAAGAAGGGCTATACTTGCTTGTGGTACTGTAAGAAGCAATAGAAAGTTTTTGCCCAAAGAAATTGTTGGCAAGCAACATGAACAGGTGAAAAGACTCAAAAGAGGGGATTCTCTCTTTTGTCAAGGTGGCAATCTAGTATGTTGCACATGGAAAGACAAGAAGCCTGTTCACCTGCTATCAGCTATACCTGAGGGTTTGGAGATTGGTAAAGTGGAGAGGAGGCTCAGGTCAGAAGAAGGAATTTGACACACCCAAAATTGATCCAGCTGCACAATTCAAATATGGGAGGAGTTGATCTCGCTGATCAAGGGATTGCCCCCTGTTCCACGCTTATGAAAGGCAATATTTGGTATTACAAAATTTTCTTTCATATGCTTGAAGTAGCCGTACTCAATGCACACATCATGTACCAGGGAGCTGGCCACCAAGGTGTCAGCCTTGGTGACTTCAAAGAGTTACTTGTGGAACAGTTCATTGGAGGAAATTCTTTGCATCGGGACATCTTGTCATGGAATGTACCTGATGTTCGTTTTAACCAGGAACACTTCCACTATCCAGTAAAAACTTCCACCCACAGAAACTGCTAGGTGCACATTCAGCGAGTGGAAACAGTATATGAGTGCGGTATATGGCAAGTGCCAATGTGTCCAGCACCTTGCTTCGAGCGCTATCACACTTTGATGAATCAGAAAGGAATGAGGCTAAAAGGCTCAAAGATGTTTATGGTAGACCAAGGACTTGACCCAGACAAAGGAGGTCAAGATAAATGACTTTTACGCACCCTGATTCTGGTTAAAACGAACATCTGATGCATGCACAGCCAAACTCTTTTTGCTGAAGTTAAATTTAGTGCACGCTGATCTGAACTTTGAACTGAGCTAAATGTTATGATGCACATATTAGGCTATTATCAGCAACAAATCAAAAGATTTAGATGATTTGTTATTAATCAGTACTGGAGTCATCCATATATAGATTTACTGCATAATATTAACAAAAATCCATATGCAAAATAACAAAATAATTATTCAGAGTATATTATTTTATGATTGGAAAAAAACTGATTTATTTGTTTTCCTAGATTTTCATATTTTTTTCATAAACTCGTATCTTATATTTTTTGCACAGAAAGTGCAGAATCTCTACTTTCCAAGTTGTATGGGTTTATGTGTTTTTCATGTATAAAAAAAATATTACAACTCAAAAACTGACAGCATGTGTAACATTATGGAAGAAACCCCTACCCCACTAGTCCTCGGGGGGGATCACAACACACTCTCAGAAGTGAAGTTTCAACAAAGGCCACAAGCCCTCCTCTAAAAAGAGGAAACAAAAAAACGAATCTTCCCCTTCCTAACATAATACCACCCAGCAGTTCCAAATGTCAAAGAAATCTTAACAAGGAAGTGGTACCTAATATAGCAACAACCATTGCTAAATCAATTTTCAAGGAGCCGCCCATAATATCATAGAGAAAAGAACACAAACTTAAAGACATGCTCATAAAGGCAAAAATATAACAACAGCGAGAAAACCAAACCACAGATTCCAGAGCAATGTAGGCGTCAACCCATATTAACACATTTGATGATTTTCAGACAGGCCCCGTCCGTATAGTTGACAACAAAGCTCACTGCCTTGCACGTACAAGGTACAAAAAACAAAATTGAGAAGAAATTCTTGTATTTCTTGTAAGTCCCCATTTTTGGGAGAGGGCTAAAAAATACAAACACCTAAAAAAACCAATGCACTCTTTTCATAAAACATGCCGAGAGTTAACATAAGACCTTGGCGGTGTGAGAAAGGATAAACAAAAACACCATTGGCCACATTTACAAGCCAATCAAAATTAAAACGGCAGAAATGCATGGTGTTTTTGCACAATTCACCATCCTGAACAAGAAAACATCTGCAACTGAAGAGATCCAAAAGATAGGATCCAAAATGTGGTCTTGCCTGACTTAAAAGATGATGATGGCCCTGAGCCTCCTATCAGATATTGGTTACCTTAAAGAGGAGGACAAAATGATGGACACAGATGATGATGTAACCCTTGAAGAGGAACTCATAGAAATGGAGGAAAACATGGAGGTCAATCCTGACCACAACCTAAATGACAGAGAGAATGTGGTGGAGCAAGAAAACAAGACATGCAACCAGCGAGACCAACGGACAGAGACAACCCAAGGACACACCACCACAAAGACGCCAACATTACCCGCCAAAAAGCGGATTAAAAAAACCCAAACGGCAATAGAAAGCCTAAAAAAACATTCTGATAACTGAACCTGCCCAGCATCTTTCCAATACAGGGGAAGACCCAATGTTAAGATGGACAAAAATTCAAAATTGATGTTAAACGCATCCGCAAACAAGTGAAAGAAGATTTTATTCATCTTCTCACTAGCCTCAAAAGTGAATTAGAATCCAGCAAAAGGCCAAAACTTGAAAACGTAACTGCTCAAAAAACAGTTGTGAAGCCACAGTCCAGCCTTAGAGCTGATACAACAAATGTAAATAGGAGTACCATAACCTTAAACCTGCAAGGGAAAAGGGAAACAAATATCAAACAGAATGCGCAAACAA
>BLFN01000298.1:261316-266316 GCA_014634225.1 Acropora yongei
CTCGCATGATGAAACCCACAGTTATCCATTATGACGGTATCAGCATCTTTCAGAAGAGGATTTCCAAACTTGTCTTCTTCCTGTAACGCTTCTGCAAAAAAATTTAGAAGCTCGAGCCCATTAGACAGATCTGGTAGCAAATTAAAACGTCCAACTCCATACATGTCATGTAGAAGATTAACAGTAAAGGTGGCATTGCTTGCGTATCACTAACTTTCTAAAGCCGGCTGGGCAACCGGAGAATTTCAATAAATGTCTGTTCCCACTTCTCTTAACATTCGTCAAACAAGCGCACTGTTCTCGGATCAATTCCCGCACAAACAGTTAGATATTGAATAAGTCTCGTGAAAATATTCTTGCGGAATAGCAGAAACTTTCTTAAAAGAATACCCTAGATCTTGAGTTAAAATTCGACTAACTGCTGAACATTACAGAACAGCTTTGTGTGAAGTAGGATTGTAGGACGTTTGCTCAAGTAGTCTGTCAGTCTCCAATCACCCAGTATGTTACTCCTGAGTTCAAACCATTTCCTTATTTTCTTATATCTGATCACTGCAAAAATGTGCCTGTTGCTTTGTATGGGTGCTTCACACTTTATCTTGTCAACAAAATTCTGACTGCCAACACTTCTCTATCTGAGAATGATTTTATAAATCCACCTCAGAAAACAGAAGCACTTGAACAAGGCTATTCAACAACTCAAAATTCAATGCCTTTTTCTCTTTCTCTCTAAACAAAATTAGCTGTCAAACACAGCTTATTCCACATGTGATGTCACATGTTTAGCAGAAGCATCTACTAATGGTTTCAGGACAGTCGATCTATGACACCATTACCCTCCACATTCAAAGACGTACTCACAAGACATACATCTATCTTTGAGACACTTACTTCACACACCGCCTCGAGTTACATCTCAAACTTATAAACTACGGCAAAACTTACCTCTGGCCCAACGAAATCTCTCACGCCTTTTGATGAAGATTGATCTCACCTTTCAAAATTTTGCACACGTCCATAGCGAAGATTCGGCGAAATTTCATTACACTTTGCGAAATTTCGCGAAAACAAAAAAAAATTTTGCACTTCTCCTGAACAACAATTCTGTGAAATTTCATTAGATCTTTCGAAATTTCCCTCAAGCTACCAGCAATTTCACATGTCTCAAAAGCATTACGACTAAACATAATATGAAATCCTTGTTATGACAAACGCAGTTGGGAGGCTCAATGTAAAATCTACCTCAACACAATGGATAAATATCAAAACAAAACAGGTTTGTTACTTGTTATGCTTACGTGGCTCCACCCCCTCCAATGTCAAAACCCCAACCACAACCAAAGGCATTGGCAGAGAGAACAAAGCCCAGTTCAGGCCAGTCACCCTAAAGCTCTGATAGGAGAACAGTAGAAGATGCAGTGGGTGCATCATTGGCTACTATCATGCAAGGTACTCTTCACAGCTCCGTTAACGACTTAACATTAGCTGACCCGGGCAAGGCTTGCAGGTACCCAACCAGAATTTTTCTAGTGTTGCTGTCTCGTTAAGCAGTAGAGTAAGCTCCAAAATGAAAGCGAAAATATGGTCTAATGAATATATTAATTTTGGCAGTTTACTGTCCCTCTCCCCCAATAATAAAAAATATTCAATCACTGTCGCCTCCTCAGACAGCGAATCAAGCCATCCTGATCTCACGCTGGAACCAAGTCAGCCAGCTAAGAAGGTTCACTCGATTACTCAGTGGCTTTCTCCCTTTAACACATTTGTAGTGATCTATGCCGAAAAGCAGGCCAGAAACACCCCTAAGTTAATGAAGTATTGTGAAACCGTCAGGGATATTGCCGCTAAGCCAGGCAACTGGTTGTACTATGATGAGCAATTTTGTTTCACAAGGCAATCAGCCCCGTTCAAGTAATTTCCAAAGTAAATGATAACCAATAGCTTAATCTAGTATGCTTCATAAAGATAACAACTAAAATGTTATTACATTTAATTGAAGACAGAAAAATTACATACTTAAAATATATGTTTTAAAGTGCATTGGCCGGAAGCTGCCAATTAAATGTCAACTTTTGTGAACTGCGTTGGACTTCATGATTTCCATTGTACGAGTTCATCTCCTGAAAGAGCATGTGGATGTGAACAACTCGATATTACGATCCCAGGAAAATGACAAGAAAATTTACTTCACGTCTCTAGGAGATGTCAAAACAAAAATCCGTGGAAAATCAAAAAGATGGAAAGAGGAAAAATAACAACTTTCCTTATTCCCAAGCAACTAACCGAAATCAGTAAGTTTAGGTAAGAAGGTTAAAGTCTGGTATACATTACCATGTGATGTCTGATCAGCTGTTCCATCTCACAATGTAAAACACTTTGGTTTCTTCAAGATTACTTCATCCCGACATTGGTTTTCAATCAGGTATCAACCCCCTTAGGTTTAGAAACACAACATTCTAGGAACACAAAGGTTGATATTTACCAGTTGACGTTTTATTCATTATCATTAAAGAGTAAACACACCACCAAGAAATGAGAGCTATGTTGAAAGTCAGGCCCAGTGTCTTCATAAGTAGTTTTTACCTTCCGAGCCTGACAAAAGAACTCAAGTTAATTAAGTAAAATTTAAGAAGGAGAATAAAAAAGTCCATTTGACAGCTTCCATTTTAGCTTCATCAAGCACTCAACAACTCTCTCTTGAAAATGCAACTACCTCTGAACAGCAATGCCTACAAAGTTCCTGCAGTACTGGCAGAGAGCAAACATTGGTTTTCAATCATGTGTCAACTCTATTATGTTTAGAAACACAACATTCTAGGAACACAAAAGTAGATAATTACGACTTGACATTTTATTTATTGTCACTTAAGAGTAAAAACACTACCAAGAAATAAAAGCCATGTTGAAAGTCAGGCCCAGTGTCTACACATCTAGTTTTCACTTTCCATGCCTCTGAACAGAAATGCAAACAAAGTTCCAACTCCAGAAGCAGTTTCTCTGTTAGAAGAGTATTTTTCAGATGCCATGATGAGAAGCAATTACATAGCTTTTACACCTGAAGTGGAAAATGCCCTAAGCACCCAACCCCTTCGGATTTGGTGCGAAAGAGAGTCTTACTGTGACAAAACATAACCTTGTGAATGTTTTAAATTATAGCTAAGTAAGATCTCACACCTCTCTCTTTCCCTGCTGCTTGCAAATTTATTTCCCGCTCCCATGGAGGATAAAAGCTAATTTATATTTTTGTGGGAAATCTTTCCACATTAAAAAGTAAAAGTGGAAAATTTACAACTGAAAAAAGAGGTTTGTTGAGTGAAACTCGTGGTCACGCAATTTGACAATGGTGGACAAGACCCCGGCAAACTCAAGTGAGTGAGCGTCTTTCATCAATTATTTTCCTCGTGATTGTACAAACGTTTCTTTCAACAACTTATTGAAAGTTGGTGTGGCTTTATTTGGCAGACAACAGAGAAAACATTACAATCAATCCAATGAAGCAGAAGCAGACTTCAATGCCGTTTTCATGAGTGTTAAACAGTAATTATTCTGCTGACGGCAAGAGAAGCATGTTTCATTCCTTAAGTGTTCACCTGAAAAATGATATACTGCAATAAAATGGGAAAAGTTGAAGGAAAAGACCGCTTTCGTTGCTAAAACCACGGAAGTATGTCAGTTATATTTTAATAATGAGCATGTCTTCAAGGTCCACAGGGGATCCCTCTGGAAGTTAAGGGAGGATGCAAGGCCAAGTGAATAAAATACAACTTTTCAACGCCTCGAATGACACAAAAACCACCATTGTTTAGATGCAAGAAGCTTAAGCCAAAAAGGCTAAGGTTTGGCCAGAAGATTGAGTGTTCCCTGGTCTGCTTGCACCCACCCAAATCACTTTTTGAGACCTCTCTCCCAGTAGTGAAATATTTCACATCTGCAATTAGGTGCAAAAACACACAGCGGAAAACTGAACTCTAAAAAAACTAAAGAAGAATTAGAAGTTACAAAGGATAAAATGAGAAAAACCACATTTAGTGTTTATACCATTAGGAATAATGATAACCTGTAAACATTACACTGGGTTTCCAAACTTTGACATATTTAGAATTTATTACAAGTTTTTAAGCGCAGGGGAAAGTGTTATCACGAAAGATGCAAGTTGTGCAAAGACGCTTCCAGGGACAAGAGCCCTGTCTTGTGAGGAACAATTTTTTTTGTGCTACTTAAGTTAAGAACAGGTTACTCAAACCTTCACTGTGGCTGGCTATTTAATTATGATGAGGGCACAGTATCTAGGCCTCTCTGCAGTTGATTAATTTTATGTTCCTTCAGTTTGGTTCTCTGCCAATTTGGCCTTCACGAGAAGAAATTGACCAGTCTATGCTGGAAAGTTTTGAACAGTCCTTTCCAAAAACAAGCCACGGCTTACCCGACACAACCTTGACCATTTATACGAAGGCGGCTTCTATAAGACGCTTTGTATGAAAGATTCACAGCTTAGTCGTTAGTTGTCATAGCAATCGCGGAACTGCATTTCCTCTGAACTGAAGTTTTCTTTTTAATTTGAGGAGAATGATACCAGATCTTTCAGGGGGACAAGGCAATACCTTACATGATTGATGACAGTTCACTGGTACATTACATATAGCACCCTTAATTTTTCTTTGTTTTCCTTTTGGCATTACTATTACTTTTTCAAATACAGTATATGATGTGCTGTGCACAATTAATGTTTGTTCTAGTTTTTTGAGATTTCCAAGCTCAGTTGGTATATCGTCAACATTTAAATTGTTCACAATTGCCTGACATGGAAGTCTTCCTTGTATAGCTTCTGAGTGACAGGTCTTGCAGATATATTCTTTTCCATCATATAATGATTGTATTTTAAGAATATCTTGAGATGGGTAGCTACTTGTGTTCAATTTTAGGGCAGATTTTTGATATAGTGTTCTATTACTTACACAACATACATTATATGGACCTTCCATTATTTTCTCTTTTACACT
>BLFN01000298.1:275170-277670 GCA_014634225.1 Acropora yongei
AAAAACTGGCATGGGGTAATAAGCCCCCCCAGAGCAAGAAATGAGGTTATTGGCTGTTAAGCCTTTGACCCTTAAAAAAAAAAAAACTGGCATGGGGTAATAAGCCCCCCCAGAGCAAGAAAAGAGGTTATTGGCTGTTAAGCCTTTGATCCTACCATCATGACTACATCATCAAATTTCTTCAACATAGTTGGCTGACAACTACATACCCTGGCAACAATGAGTTGGGTTGGTAACCCGATGAAACCCCCTGAATAACTATGAATTGTCGTCTGCTGCAGATCGTCAGGGATAATACACGAGCTGGGTAACCAATCCCTGGGGAGTGCCCCACATGATGCTCAGATGTCAAGTCTCTTAGTTACAGGATAATACCCTTGTCACGATAATCATGACGAGGGGGGGACCAGGAAACCACAAAAAAATTGATCACAAATGACTTGAATGATGTCGCATGTCAAGTAAAAAATGCATTACATTATGCAAATTAGCAAATGGGTAGGTGGGAATGCTTCTGTTGACTAGAAATTTAAGTAATGGACTAAAAAAAAGGAGTAAAAAGAAAATAGACGACACCAGTATTTTTTGCAGACACGGATACGAACCCGAGATCACAGATCTCGTGCCATAACCTCTAACCTCCACGCCAAACCTGATGCCTAAGGGTTATGATAAAATTTTAAAACATTATCACCCTGGCACATAGATCTGACAGCCCAAGTTCATATCACGGTGATGACCCCATCGTAACACCTGTTCCCTTTTTCTTCTTTTTACCTCTTTCTAGTAGTCCATTACCCTCATTTCTACTCAACAGAAGCATTCCCACATACCCATGACCTAATTTGCGTAATGTCATGACTTTTTTTACACAATGTGCATTATCTCAGTACGGTTTAGGCCAAATCGACCCAAACTTGATTTCGAGGATTCAGGTCAGCAAGGCCCACACTATGGCAGGGTGGTCGTTTCGCTCCCATGGTCCAATCTTGAGATGGTCATTAAAACTCAAGATTGGGCAATGGGGCGAAACAACCGACCCACCACGTGACGGAGGGACAAACTCCCAACCCCTCTACCAAGTTTGAAGCAATTCACCCGCAACCTACCACCATCTAATAAAAAATCTTCCTTAAGCCTAATTTGCATAAAATGTGGGCAAAGCCCCACCAAGAGTGGGCAGGGCCCCACTTGGTGGGCAAAGCCCCACTTGCCAAGTGGGCAAAGCCCCAAGGCATATAACCCCAAAAAAAAAAAACCCTAAACCCTAACCTGAACACTTTTCACGTTGCTGATAAAAGATGAGTAAATTGGTGGTCTTTGTGGTTACTAAAGACCTTTTCATCAGCAGTAACTGTGTTATTTTGGATGTGTAAGAATCTCCTTTGTTATTTTTGATTTACAAAATCAGTTGCAAACATATGAAAGAAAATGTCCCCAAGCAAGTCTCCTCTTGAATTCCCTCCCATCATATAAAACCTAGTTTTTAATCCTGGACCTTCACTTTTCTCAAATTACTTTCATGGCAGACCATGAAAAATGGCTGCTTGCTGCTAGCCCACTGAAACCCCATGTTTGGAAGAGGTTTATCAATGACATATTTTCTTTTTGGAAAATTCCAATGGAGGACGTTTCCATTTTTGTTAAGTTCCACCCTACGGTCACATTTACTTGTGAAATCCCATCCAAACACAATGTTTTTCTCACCTTCCATCTCTTAGAATTCTTGATTCACAAACCCGCTTTCAATACAAGAAAGGGTTTTCTCAGAGGAGAAGCAATATGTACGTCTTTTAACAACCAACTCAGTCAAGGAGAATTTTTGTAAACACACGAGACTTTGAACAATGACGCTGCAACAGAGGCTATCCCACAGCGCTCGTTTATAAAATCCTGACTGAAGTTCAGTTCTCCGACAGAAGAGAGGCTGTTCATGACAAAACAAAGAAGGAGAAAGAAATTTTCCCATTTGTTACCACTAAAAGCCCAGCTACTCCAAATTTTAAAAGATTCTCATGAAGCACTGGCACATCATCCAACAGCAACCTAGACTTGCACATATCTTTAACCAGCCACCTATTGCATCTTACAGGAAGTAAAAATCACTCAAGGACGTTTTCCTCTACACACAACTTCCTTTAATCAAGCTGCAATCATAAAAAACTTGTAAACAAAGAAGAAGAAATTTACACAATCTTCTAATAGCAACACGCTAAGCCAGCATTCCCGCACCTCTTATGGCAACTCAACAGGGCAAACCAAACTAGCCCCTGACCACTTCATAAACACTCCTTCGTTTTCACTTCGAACCTTTCAGTTGATCATTTATAGCAAACGTACCCTTTATTTGAACACCTAAAGCTTCATTTGGCTACAGAAATAAGCAAAAGTCAAAATGTCTTTAGTAACTTTACTGTAAGAAGTTTCCGGGTATTTAAAGTGAAGACCATCCAAATAGAGTCTATGGCACAACTATCAACAGCAGGAGGCAAGAATAGAA